>PPHD01005786.1:0-25726 GCA_002909625.1 Bambusicola thoracicus | reverse complement strand
TTTTTTTATTTTATTTTTTATATATTTTGTTTTTTCTTAGGAGAATCCAATTCTGGCCTAGACACTGATATGAATTTTTCACGGTAGAACTTGAGAAAAGATCTGTAATTTCAGTTCTTGGTGTGAAAGAAAAATGAGGCAAAAAGATATTTTACTTATCCCCTGTGATCCTTGTCAAGGTTTCTGTTCCTTTGTCATTTTCATAGTGATTCTAGAAATCAAGCATTTGAAGTTAACAAGAATTGATGCTTCCATTGAATGCTTGATACAGTAGTTGTATTCTGTAAGATACAGCTATTTTGCAGTAAAGTATTTTTTGCTTGTAGATGAGTTAAATAATTAAATAAGCAATATTTTGCTGCAGAAAGTTTCTAAGGTTATGTTTTCATTGTCTTACCTAACATTGCGTTAACTTTGGGATATATATTTGTGCTTTTTTTTTTTTCCTGCAGCATAAGTACAAGGAGACGTTTGAAAAGACGAAGTCTCATTTCAAGTACGTAGCTGACTCTCCAATTAACAGACATTTTAAACATGCAACTCAGTTGCTGGATGCGGTAAGTGTTAAAGATTTCTCTTAATATGGAATCAAGGGTTGACTGTCCTCATGAATTTGCAAATAAATGAAAATAGATTCAGAGCTAACGATGTCTCAAGGTCAGTCTGAAACCAGGAAATGCAAGGCTGTTCCTGTGACCTTCCTGAATGTTAGCACAGAACAGATTTGCAGTAACTAAAAAGTGAAATCTTGACCCCTCCCTGCTCCATTTTTGAAATTGCTGGAAAAACCTTTTGCTTTGCTGACCAGTAAAGAGCTGCTAACTTGATAATATTACTTGCTGAGTAAGACTGAGTAAAAACTGACTGTTGATTGCAGTGTGGAAGAAGGTGTAAAGAGAATTAAAACATAGTATTATGAGTATAGTTGTAGTAGTAAGATAGTGTTGTGCCCCAAGTAATCATAGCTCAGTTTCATTTCTGATACTCTGCCTTGAATTCTCTGACTCTACTACTTAGCTGTTTTCTCCTGTAGTGCTAAAGAAGCAATGAACTTAATATATTAGGAATATTGAATTTGCCCATTAGTTGCTAGAAGTGGTACTTAATGCTTAGGAAAAAGACCCCTGAAAATCTATGTATGGTCTTGGTAAATTCTTATCAGTTTAGAGATGGCTTACAAACCAGTCCCATAAAGGGGAAAAAAAATGAAACAACAACACAGCAATCTGATTAATTGCAGATACCATTGCTACAATTTAATACTCAATCTGATAAGCAGTGAACCAGAATTTGTGGTTAATATTTAGTCATACTATTCTCTGGTAGAGCAAATAAGGAACAAATTATTATGAAAGACGTGGAAGAGAAAAGTCTTAGTAAGAGGGGCCCCATACACTGAAATAAACTTACTTAAGTGTCTTCTGTTATGCGAGTGATGTTTTCATGATGGATTATAGTTTCTGATTACAGAAAGTCTGATGATACTGTAACTCTAATTCACCCTTCTGTCTCATTATGCTCTCTTTGTACTCAAATCAAGAATCTAGATCCATACAGGGTTGCTTCAGCAGCTCTTTTTCATGAAGAAAGTAAGTTATAAAATGGCTTCTTGACGATTGACAGGAACAGGGTTGGAGGTATCCTTAAGTTGTAAGTTAGGCCTTGCAGTGGAAATTTAGAGTTGCACATGTGCTTTGGGTATATTTTTCTGGTTTTCTTCCTTGTTTGTTTATTCTTTGTGTTTTGTGTTTTTTTTTTTTTTTAATAAGAAATTTTCTATTTTTGATATGCACTTCAATCCTTGTCTTTGAATATTTCATATGAAGAGGTTTAAATGATGCAGCTGTGATCTGAGCATCTCTGTCTTCACTGTCTTCTTTTAATTTGTTACAATTTGTTATGCTATTCTGAGCAGAAATTATATAAAGCTGCCTATGAGAAGCTCAAAGATAGGTACAGCGTTATTGTGGATGATCCTAAGAACCTCCTGGCCAAGTGGGGGACTACATTGAGCAGTCAGGTACCGTAGGAGCACTTGCCGGTGCTCCCAGAAAGTGCCTGGTTCTCTCCCAGCTACTCTGTCTGTGTGAAATGTTTACAGCTGGCAGTATCAGAGGTTTCACCTGTGATATTGTGATGTTTTAGTTCAGATCAGATAGTCTTAGTTTTGCCACCCAAAAAGGATTGTTACTTTTTGAGTGAGCTAATCTCTACTGTATGTACTTTCATATATTGTGCATCAATTGACATCATCCTCAATTAATTTCCAATCTAATGCCTGTTGAAGTCAATGGAGAGGTTTTAAAAAATGCATGTCGTGTTATGCATTTATTTATTACCTCTCTTTCATTGGCTTCCACAAATATTGTCGTCTTACTTATTTCCAGATAAAGCAGCAGTGGCATATTGGTTTTTTGAGTGCCCTTGCCTTTATCTGTAATTTACTCTTTTATCCCCAAAAATATTCTCATAATTTTCTTAATGGGATAATTAACAAATTGTTCAGTAGACATTCTTAATTATGTAGATGTAAATTGTATGCACATCTGAATGAATACATACAGTACTGTGCCTAAATCTCTCCACTCTCAAGGTGTCAGGGATCTAGAGCTGTCTTATTGTTTATGGTGTTCACAAGTCTTTTTTGTGCTTCGTTGCCATTTGCATGAACAGAACAGTTATAAATCCCTTGCCAAGATGCTCCTGAAACAAGGGTGCAATGAAATTCTGAGGCCAGATATCCTGACAGCACTCTACAACTCATACTTATGGAGCCAGGTAATGCGAAGAACTGCTGCTTTAGGAGACATTAGTACTACAATTTAGCTGCTTTCTCTTCTAATGCTTGTGAGTTCTCTGAGCTTCCACAGTTGTCAGACTCTGAAGTTTTGTCCCTGTGCAGAATGCTATGTCTATGATATGTCTATGATAAAATAGTTTAAAACCGAAACTATCTGAAAAAGCATTTACTGGGGCTTGAACTTCACCTAGCTTAGGCTGATCTTCCCTCCTTTTCTTCCTTTCATACTTACATAAAGAGCAATTTTTCATGCATTAAATATCATAGAATCACAGCATGGTTGGGTTGGAAGAGACCTCTGAGCCTCTGCAGCCCCACCTCTGCCATGTGCTGGCTACCCCTCAGTTCAGGCTGCCCAGGGCCCATCCACAGCCTGGGGTACCTCCTTTCATCTTTTGTAAGAGTTGAAAATAGAGTATGATTCATCTGTTCATACAGAAAAAGAACATTCAGTATCATTTCTGATAATATAAAAGAAGGTCTTTAAATGATTCTGATGTTATTATGAAGAAGTAATTTTCTGTATTCTGTCTGTTTAATCTGGATTCCTATGCAACTGGAATTCGTTGTAACAGTTGGATAAAAAGGTGATTCATTGAGTAACTGGTACATCTTAATATTTGCTCAGAAATAAGATCTCTAGCAGTAACCTTGCTATTTTCAATGGCAAGCACGTTTCCTGACTGGGCTAGATGAAATTGGCATTTAATGTATAAATTATACACTGGAAATGCAACAATAGAAACCAATTACATGACAGTGAGGGAGATGTAGCTACAGGCACAGTTAATAAAGTCCATTAGTATTATAGAACCAAAGGCTATTAGTAGACATTTTTATCCAATTGATCAGTGGGTATCTATTTATTACCTCAATAAAAACTCCTTACAGGTAAGCTTGAGTGTGTTTGAAGGATAAAAATAGCACTCTGCCTGACCTGGATGTTCATCTGAGTGGGCGTTATCTTTTGATTTGTTGTTTGTATATAATTATTGATATTTTGTCAGTCCTGTTAAAAGCACGGTTTTATTTTCTGATGCAAGATAAAGCACGAAAATTCCTTTTTAAACATATGTTCCAACCTCTTCCACCTGCCCTGAGGCTATCTACACTGGATTGCCATTCTTGAGATACAGTCTGTTCTCACCAAATTCTCTGAAAACTATTCAGAGTCCTGAGTAAGACGAGATAATCTCTAAGACATTATTAAGATACAGATTCTGGTGCCAATGACTTTAAAGTAGCCTGGCATTATGATGGTTCAACAGATGCTTTTATTTTCTGTTGTGTAAGATGTTTTACATTTCTCTTTGTTCTGATGAATATTTTAAAATCAGATCTCATCCCATTATGAATTTAAAAAGTCACTGTTCTGCTGAGGTTGCTTTATTATATATACTCAGTCATGGACATAGAAGTGAAGTTTTATGATTCAGTGAAAGAAATATAGAATAAACGTGCAAATAGCCCCTAGGGCAGATAAGAGGTTTGCAGAGTTGGGTTTGTTTTGCATGTTCAGTTTTCATTGGCTTTGGTGAAAGGATTTTGCAATTTCTTGTGTGAATACAAATGTGCATCTCCTGGAGCAGCTTTGTCTTGGTTTGTGTGGTTGACGTAGTCTCTTTGCCAATCACCAGGTTGAGTACAAAAAGGACTATGAGAAGAAGAAAGATAAGTATACCACAGTTGTGGATACTCCAGAAAACATAAGGACTGCGAAAGTCAACAAACAGATTAGCGATGTAAGTGTGGTCGTTCCCTTACAACTGTGCTTCCTTCCCAAACTCTTCCCTTTGAAAATAATTAATTTCAGTAGTCACTTAAAAAAACATGTTTCTCATCTTGATTTTTTTCCACTGACACCACGGCTGTCAAGAAATAACATGATCTCTTATTTGTATCTTCAGATTATTTACAAGTTGGAATATAACAAAGCGAAGCCCAAAGGCTATACTACAATTCACGATACACCCATGCTGCTGCACGTCCGCAAAGTCAAGGACAGAATAAGTGATGTAAGTGAATCACCAAAAACACACGCAATTAACTTCTTGCTTTGATAAGTAGTATTTTTAACATCCGTAAAACTGGCATAAAAAATAGCTTCTCGTTAGAGTGTGTTGATTTTGTTTACGTATAAAACTCTGAGTTTATATAATGATTTTTCCGAAAAGCAGAATTGAATATGAAATTGTTCAGGACCTTTTTCATGTCAGGTTCTGCAGTAGCTCTTGGAATGTTTTTGCTGGGATAGAGTGGCCCTCAACAGATAACAAAATCCAAAGCTGGATTTGATATCTAATCCACATTAGTGGGTCATTAATAAACAAAGATTTTTCAAAAGTCATCTGTGAATTGAAATGCACCGTTTGGTTCCAAACTAAGTGTTGCATTTCAGAATCTGTGAAGGGATTTTTGGAAAACATTGAGTGTGCCCATCAGAAGATAGGTTTCTTTAAAGCATTTCTATTGAGTAGACAGAATTACCATTCATGTGTGGATTTCATTAGATCTTAGTCTGCTTCATGGTGAGTTCTATCTGCTCTCCTATCTGTTCATTGACAAGGGCCTTTCTTTCCAGCAGATGGTTGATACTATGTTGTATTGATGAAATTTCTTTCTTCTGTGAAGATTTTATCTTTACAGGAGTGATTTTTAATGTTGTAGTTTTAATGTTTTGCTGCTTTTCTTATTGAAGTTGGTAGATTTTGTGTTATTATCTTTGTAAACATTTCTTGTGTTTTCTTTCTTTAGCTGAAATACAAAGAACTGTATGAGAGGAATAAATCCCACTGCAATGTTGTAGCAGATTCAGTTCATATTAAGACTCCAAGGCACACTTACAAGCTGAACAGCAATGTGAGTTCAGTTTGATCAGTACTGCACTTCCGTTATGCACAGTGGTTGAGACCAGCAATGGTGACCAGGGGAAATTATTTTAAATTCTATTGAAATTCTTTGAGCTTGGACATGATTTCTAGTTCTTATGCTGCTTGAATTAAATATATGTTAATGCGTTTCATACTAAAGTACTCATTCTTGCAAGTTCTTGAGATCACCTGAGATTTCTTGCATGTCACACACCTACTATTCTTCTAGCTTTGCCCTTTTTTGAAAAAACTGTTCCTAAAATTGTTTGTGATAAAGTTCTTGTAGACAGAGTGAGAGCTTAATGAGAAGTTCTCATTTGTTTTTCATTATTGGTGGCCCAACATCTACCGCAATAAGCAAAGAACTGAAAGCACTCACCTTCCTCAAAGCTAAAACATCATTTCAGTCATTCATGTAACTTTATTGACCCAGCAGTTGATAAGCTAGAGTAAATGGATTTCTCCAGGATTGTATATAATTCAGAGGAAAACCCTAATCTGATCTGGATGTAATTTCTTACATCTTCTCTTATCTGAACTGAAAGAGAATTTGCATTTATATGAATTTTGTCTGTCAAGTACACAGCATTAAATTTTTGTTTCTTCCTTCATGTTTGCCTGTGAACAGCTGGATTATAAGAAGAAATATGAAGCAGCCAAGGCTCATTGGCACTGGATTGCAGATAGGCCTGACTTTGTCCAAGCAGCCAAATCGTCTCTGCAGCAGAGTGATGTAAGAAATTCTGAACAACTTGAATATTCCCTTTCTCCACATTTTTTCCTTTTCACAATTAAAAAATGTAGTAGACTTGGGATTCTTTTTTTTTTCTTCTAATCTTTCGTTGTTAATTTCTGCAGTATGAATACAAACTGGACCGAGAATACCTGAAGGGATGCAAACTCTCTGTCACAGATGATAAGAACACAGTGTTGGCTTTAAACAACGCCATCTTGGCAAGTGATGTAAGTACTTGAGCATTCACTTCTTTACTCTTCTTGAAATTACTACAAAAGCTACTTTATTGGCTGTTTGGATTAAGAATGAAGCAGAGCACTGTAACAGGTTGCCCAAGGAGGCTGTGGATGCCCCATCCCTGGAGGCATTCAAGGCCAGGCTGGATATGGCTCTGGGCAGCCTGATCTGGTGGTTGGCAACCCTGCAGATAGCAGGGGGTTGGAACTGGATGAGCACTGTGGTCCTTTTCAACCCAGGCCATTCTATGATTCTATGATTTCAAAAGTTGTTCTCGGTATCAGTTATTTAATTTATTTCAATAACAAACTGGGAAAATCTGAGTAAATTTGTTCTTGTAAATGTCACTGGACAAATATATGGTCTTTGAAATTAAATAAATATTTAAATTTTGACATTGCCTGAATACAATACAGCTTTTCTTATCTGTAGATTAAACTTATTGAAATGAAAATGTTGCTTGGAGAAAACAAAACAAAAAACAACCTTGTTCTAACTTGTCCTTTATGCAGTGTACCTTTAATAATTACTAGAAATGTATTGAATTAATTTATTTCACCGTATCAATAATTTTCCAATTGAGAGCTGTAGGAGTATGGAGCCTGGAACAAATCTGTCTTGGAAAACACTAAAATATAAAACAATCTGCAACTTTTACACTAAAAAGCAGTGAGAACAACAGCAATCTCTTTTGAAGTCATCACAACACATCGCTTAAAATGATATATTTTCTTCTTGCTAGATAAAATACAAAGAGAAGCACAACAAAGCTCGAGGAACATGCCTAGTTGTTCCAGATACACCTCAGATCCTCCTGGCTAAGAATGTCAGCTCTCTGGTATCTGAGGTAACGCATCTGAAAGTTATTTATCCATGTTTATGTATATCCTTTAAATATTGGGTCAGAGTGTGTGTGTATGTGTATATGTTGGGTTTTTTTTAACCTATTTTTCTCCTATACTTTCAGAACAAATACAAAGAACACAGCAAGAAACAGCTACCACGTGGGTCTTACACAACCCTACCTGAGACAAGAGACACTGCTCATGTGAAAGAGGTGACCAAGAACGTCAGTGATGTAAGTAACTTCTGCAGTACTAATTTGCTGTGAGATTAATAGCTGGTACCTATAACTGATGAGACTGTTTCATATTTGATACTGCATGGTTGAGTCTTATCATCAAATGCACAAGGATTCAGCAAAGATAAATTCTTACAATTTGGAATTGTAGCAACAATAGGAATATCTGTTGAAATACTCAGGAGAAAAGCAGCAGATTTGAGTGCAAATGGATGAGTGTCCTTAATTCAGTTTTCATTTTTAAACAGAACACAGTTTAAACAAAGATCCTCCAAATAACAAGTTTATGTAATGTGAAATGTAGATAATGACAAATACGCAGCAGCCTTAATATTTGAGACTTAAGGCACTGCATGTTATCTGTCCTTAAAGCTTCAGTGAATCTGTTTGCAAGTTTCAGTAGCATTTACATCCCTGTGAAATTTAAAGAAATCACTCACAGCCCTTTTTGTTCTTCATAGACAAACTATAAAAAGAAGTTTGTGAAGGAGAAAGGCAAGTCTAATTATTCTATCATGCTGGAGCCTCCTGAAGTGAAACATGCCATGGAAGTTGCTAAAAAGCAGAGTACAGTAAGTTAGTTTTGTGTGTTCATGAATTAACTGGTTTGTGTAAGGAAATGAAATCACCTGACAAAAAGGTACACACTTCTGGGTTTCTCCCAGCCTCCGCGTTCAGGTATAATTCTGAAGGACAAAGCTGTAAATGTTTACAGATGTAAAATTGCACCGAAATAAAGAATGTCTTTGAAAATCATATTTATAGTTAATAATGTGAAGCAATCTTACACAAAGCATGTTAACAACTCATTTTGTTCCTTCAAATATATTCTGAATTGTATATTGTTTCTTGTGCAGTTTGACCATGTGCAAAAACAGATTCCCAAAGTGATTCTTTGTAAAATCATTTAAAAAAGATTCCATATGCTTTCCCAGCAACATTGCTATACCATTGTTAGCTATTTTCCTCATGAACAAAACCGTGTATTCTTTTTTCCTTTGTCTGTCATTGTGGATTAGGTTGAATACAAGAAAGATGCCAAGTCAAAGCTCCACTACACACCTATAGCAGATCGGCCAGATATTAAGAAAGCAACTCAGGCTGCTAAGTTAATCAGTGATGTGAGTGTCTTTTTTAAATCTTCTTTATAATTTTTATAGCACTGACTTTATTATTAAAACAATATCAGTAGAACAATCAAAAGGGAGTTTCATTAGTACTAAAATACACACATACATTTTTTCCTTTGCTAGATTGAATATAAAAAGCGTGGAGAAGCTGGTCTGGGTGTAACCATGCTGGGACGTCCAGATATTGAGCTGGCAAAGGAAGTGTCCAAGCTAACCAGTCAGGTAATAACACAAAGCTGTGAAAGTTGGAAGCACTGAGGGAAGAAACATAACATTAACTTCTAGAATAATATTTTGACTAGAATTTTTCTAGATTAAATAATAAGGGAATATTTTTAAAGGAACACCTTAAAGTGTAAGGTATTCTGTCATCTCTAAAATCTTTGTATGTCTCCATCTTCTTGAAAATGGCGTTTATAGTTCTTCAGTGTGTAGTCTCAAATTTTGATGGCATATGGAAAGTTAACATACAGAAACATACAGATTTCTGAATAACTATCACAAATGTATAAATTGTGTGAAATGCTGAAAATAGTTCGTATGCAAGTTCACTGGCTGCCTTACAAGATTCTGTTAGATCCTAGTTGTTTGGTTGCCTAGGTCTGTATGTCCTGTAGATTAAAACTGAAGATAGTCATTGCCTCAAAAAAGCCAGCTGATTGTTTTCAGTGAAGTGTTGTTTAAAATTAAGGGTTGCTGGTATTGGAAGTTGATTTTTGTACAGGTCTAGAGTTTGCAGTACATGTTTTGTCTCCCAGGTGAAACAGGTGCGGAAATGTTGATTAATCACTTGTATGAAAAAAGGAAATGAAAAGAAGCACTTGTATGCAGCACTAAGGCATGTTGGTCATACTTCCCTCTCCCCTTCCCCTCATTTCTGGGCACTGGATTTAAAAGAAGCAGCCTTTTACCTAACTCTTCATAGTCATCCCTCGTGCAATGAACGTGCAGTTTCTTTCAGCCACTTTCTTTCTATTTTGTGTAAATCTATTTTGGAGTCGGTATGCTATGTTCACAGAAGCCTGTGTACTCTTTTGCAATGGTCATGTTCTCCAACTACTTTGAAGCAGATGCTTTCCTGTGAGCTTTCTCCCAGCAGGACCGCACTTCTGCTTGGTTCTTTCTTACCGCTTCATGCTTTCATCATGTAATTATTTGCATTTCTGATCTTGCTCTCTTGCTACATGTTATAGGCGGAATACCTGAAGCGGCATATGAGAGGGCATGGAGCTGCATCTTATGATACACCATGGATGAGAACATTTAAGAAAGCTAATATGCTAAGTAGTCATGTAAGATAATTTTAAGTGACATGACTGGGAATGCCATTTTTATGCATCTGTCTCTTTCCTGTGTACTTACAACTCCGTGTTGCTAAAGGATCTATGATGCACCAGTTACACTGGGTCTTCTTCTGTCAAAGGTGTTGAATGTTGAGACTGCATATTTAGATGTGCCTTTTTTTCCCCTTTGGAAAGACTGTGCATGGGAGTTGTGCGCATGGGGAATGTCTCTTTCAGAAACACCTCTTGAGGCTTGAAACGCTACTGTGCCCTTGATGATGGTTTTGAAACGTAGTTGTTTTCAATAGAAGTTCCAGTGCACTCATGCAGCGTGGAAGCTCACCTCTTTCACCCCAAAATCCTAAAAGCAGCAATATAATCTTGAGCTGGTTTTCCCAAGGCTGTTTGAAAAACAGTAATGTTTATGCCAAACCCAAACAATGCTGTAATTCAAGTGAAAAGCCATTCCATATGCAGAATATTCACATTAATTTTTTATTTTTTTAAACAATTCTGTTCATACTTTTATTTAAACTACTCTGTTTACATTGTTCTGGAGTGGCATAACGTTGTATGATTAAATAAGCCCTACGGTCTCTGAGAAATGTATGTTGTAGTGATCTGAGGACACATATTTTCTTATATTTCTTGCTGTCCCAAAAGCTTTGGAAAGCAGCAGACCTGTGGCTGCATGGCAGTTTTGAAGTGCAGGCAGATCCATGCCATTTCAATTTGGCACTTGTATTTGCAAATGAAAAAGGAGGATTATGGTTTTTTCTGTATCTAGCCACAACTACCACATGTAAGTGCTGCATGCATTAATGACAGCCACCATGCTTGTTAGGGAGAGCACGAATCGTTTTGGTAGTACTGAAGACTCTTAAACTGGCACCTCGTCTGGAACAACTGCATAAGAAAAAGAAGAAATGATGTTTATTTCCATTCAGTGGTAATGAGCTCTTCCTCCTTTCCCATGCTTTTCTCCAAGGCCAGTTGCTCCTAGCCAGCTCTCCTCTTAGTCTCATAAACTTTGATGAGATTTTGGTCCTGAGAGCAAATCAGCTATTTTAGAGGTAGTAAGGAGGCAAATACCAATTGGCATAATCTTTCGCTTTGGCATTTCTTTTAATGAATTTATTCTTTATGAAACATTGTGTCTTCTTTGCAAAGCTTCTTTTTAGAGCCTCTTGTTTATCCACTTTTTTTTGGGTTGCATTTCAACTGTCTGGCATGCTTGCCTCCAGTCTTGTATAGCTCTTCCAGTAACATTTCTTCTGGGCTTAAAAGCAATGAACTCTTTGGCATGGTGGTCTGATCTTCAACATACGTTGCATAGCTTTCTTAACTTAACAGATTCCTGTATGCTTGCATATTTCCACTTCTGTGAGGTCAGAACTAATACCGATTCTTTTTATGTCAAAAATGTTGAGTATTGTTCTCTTACAGCAGCTCTGTAATTTGTAGATTTACCTGTTTCGCTGTGTATTTTATCTGAATGCTGGCATGTTTTGCAAAGCAAAGGAGCAGCAGCATAATGGAGCATGAACTGCATGGTGATGGATGGGCAAGAGTGAATCAGAAGTGTCAGATACAGTTATACAGCGTGATTTTTATTCTGCATTGAAGCAGGCCAGTCATGATTTCTTTGAGGTCTTTTCTTACAGTCTTCTGTAACTCCTCAGAAACAGTTCTGTGAATCTCTGCAGCAAATATATATACTAAAACAAAGATGTTCCTAATGGAACAACCACTTGCAGATATGCAATAGTGAGGAGTTACCCTTTAACAGCATTGATGGAGGAGTCATCATGAATGAAGATGTCCTCATTGAAGTCATTAGCCAAACTCCTATTTGTATCAGCCTGGGTCTGCTGAAATACTATAACTCTCATTGATCCAATTTACCTTGCTGATATTAATGTTTTCTGGAAGTGTTACTAAGCCCCTTATCCAGTCTAATTCGTGTATGTGATCATTGTCATATGTCTCTGTTTTCTGCAAACACAATATGTGTTTAACAATATATATTTATGTGTTTGATATGTTGATGATCTTTGATGCTGGTGTGTCCTGAGGTTGTTTTAAAAGCTCATGTTTCTCCAAGAAGTACGTTAAAAGCTTATTTTCAACACTCTTTGTGCTTTGTTAGTTTTTGTCTCTTTGTGAAATACATCTTATATGTATGCACAGTTGTCACTGAATGAGACATTCTTCATCTCACAGAGGATCAGAACTTGTCCATATCTTGTCAACACTTCTCTTGTCTACGTTTGCTACTATTTTTACAATAGAACAGTATTATAATAGAGACATTACATGTGCATTGATTGAAAGTGATATTTCCTAAATACAGATGTACATTTTCTTCCCCTATTAGGTGATCTTTAAAATAACCTTTATTCCAGTGGATGCCTTCAAGTTACTGCGTTTTTGTTCTTTTGCTTACAGTCAGAATATCCTAGGGTCTGTTTGCCTTCCGCAGCCAAGGTGAACACTTGAGAACAGATGTAATATCTTGTTGTCTTTACATTTAGGTGAAGTACAAGGAGAACTTTTCCAAAGAGAAGGGTAAAAAGCCAAAATATGATTTAAAGGAGGCTAAAATCTACAAGACCATGAAAGATGCTCACAACATAGCTAGTGAGGTATGCTCACTTACACATTTCCATGAAAAGCTTCAAATTTTCTATGGGAAAGGCTTCCTCCATCTTCACTGATGTTGCTTATCCTTTCATATCCACAGGTGAAATACAAAGCAGATCTAAAGAAACTTCATAAGCCTGTTACAGACATGTCTGAGTCGCTGATCATGAACCATGTCCTGAATACAAGCCAACTCGCCAGTGCTGTAAGCTCATTAACTAACCCCAGATCTATTTGACTTTTCCATTCCTACTGATCCAGCCTGAACTGATCTCTGCTAATTATTTCTGTAATGATTACTCCCTTTGTTATAGTTCATGGGCCATCACCTGGTAGTGATCTCTTCTCTACTTTCTAACGGTTGTTTCCTAGTGAACTAGCAACTTTCTCACATTTGCCCTCTGAAGTGAAATCTTCATTAGCTGTAGAGCTGCTAGTGTTTTAAATCCACTAATCGTTTTCAGTGGATTCCTTCTTTATTACATTTTAACTGAGCTCATCTCACTAACAAATACTATTTTCTTATTTCTTTTTAATTTTTTCTTCATTGCTTACTATATTTAAAACTTTTTTTCTTCTGCTTTTTCATTTCATTTTTATGTTTAACATCCTCCTACTGTAGAGGTACAGAACTACTTCTAACAAAATACTTGAAAATTTTATTGAGAAAATATGAAAATCATTAGTGCCTGGCACAGCCTTTTTAGGTATCCACTGTGTTTCCTTTCTCTTTTTTGTTAACTTTTTGTCTTCCTTTTTTTTTCCATTCCTGGTTTTGAAAAAATCTTTGCTGCAATCCAAGTGATCAAAAAAGACAACTCACGTCTTTAAAAATGATATGATATTGAGAGTTAAACTTCTTGTTTTTGTTTTGCTTTTTGTATTTCTAATTTCTCTTTGATGTTCCGTTGAAGTGTTGCTTTGATTGGACCTAAGAAGTAGATTTGCTGAGGGATTTTTTTTTTTATTGAGATGATTTTTGACACCTTCCCTTCAGTACCAGTACAAGAAGCAATATGAGAAGAGTAAGGGTCACTACCATATGGTGCCAGATAATCTTGAACAGGCTCATCTAAGGGAGGCATCAGAACTACAGAGTCACGTAAGTTGGTCACGTGTTTCTCATTAACCATACTCATTGAGTTCTGAAGTCTCCATCACTGAAACCACCCTAGCAAGTTCACTGATGTATAGAAATTTATGTGCCAATCTGCTTTTTGAACACTGCATGCTTGAGAGGACAAAAGTCAATGAGAAATATTTGTACGTTTGCAAGTTTAGAATACATACAAAATAACCACGAGTTCTTCATTTTAGAGTAGATCTCAAAATCACTTATTCATGTTGTATCTGAATATTGCTACACAGTAATATAATTACTGTATTATACTTAGCATAATACCTTTACTACGGGGATTTCATCTATACAAAAATAGACCTGATAATCTCAGAAACTGGAAATTGAAATAAAATATTGTCAGTGAGAGCAAATTTCAGTTGCTTTGTCCATTCTAGTCTCAAGTGATACAAAAGAGAACTCTGCCATTCTTTTTCTGCATGGATAATTCCTTTTAAGGAAAACAATACCTACTGCTGCTCTTAGAAATGTCTGTTGACACTTTTTCCCTCAAATGAGGACATTTATCCTCAGGTTTGGTCTTTTAATCCTCCTTATTCCAGGTACTTATTGGCCCTAAAGCAAGAGAAAAGCTACTACTAGCACATGAAGGGCTGTAGATTGTGTTCTGCTGCAGAAAAATGGCACAGAACTGTAAAAACTGCATAGTAAATGACTACAAGAAAATGACTGTTCATCAGTTTTTAGCGTAGTCCAAATGTAGTGGAAGAGCCAACCACTTGTTGCTCTAGTGTGAGATTGAGATTGGTCTGAGCATTGCCTCGTGCAGCAGTTTGCTACAATAAAGACTGGATACTGTAAGGTGAGGCAGAAATATATTAATCGTGGTGGACATTTTACTCAGTGGATACACATACACAGAATTAGACAAGAAGATGCTGAGTTGTGTCTTCTCAAGCCCTCCCACTAACACTACAGCAGTTTATTAACATGGCTGAACAACACCATTGTCAGGAGCAGTTTGAGTGCTTTCAGGTTAGATTCGTACAGTTCCTGTCTTCTTTCTTGTTATTTCTTGAAACCAGAGCTGATGGTGGTTATTCTCTGCAACAGGAAATGTGTCACTAGAATTTTATGCCATACACCCTGTGCTGCAAGGCTGAGCTTTGATTTTACATTTTAAGGTCAATAACACATATTTCAGGAAGATGATTGGTGTCAGAAGTTCATTTTTTACAAGAGATCAGTTGATCACAGTAGGCGTATACTAGCTGAAGAGTTAAGTTATTTGATTATTTTGAAGGGTAACTGTTTTCCTTTCCTCTTAGGTGAAATACAAAGAAAAGTATGAGAAGGAAAAAGGCAAACCTATGCTGGACTTTGAAACTCCAACATACCTAACTGCAAAGGAATCTCAGCTCATGCAGAGTGAGGTAAGGTTGAAATGAATACTTATAGGCTAGAGAAACTTTAACATCTATTTTTTTTATAGTTTAACTTTCACATTCATTTACACTTGCAATTATACTTCTGTCTCGTGTATGCCAATGGTTTGAGAAATTGTCATGTTTTTTCATACTGGTTATAGGATATTATTTAAGAATCTTGTTGTTTTCCTGTGTCACTGTGAAGTGTATATTTTCTGTACTTTTTCATCAAGAATCTGTCAGTAAATTGAGCTTAAGGAAATCTTTGAGTGTCTAGAAGAAATGCGGAATGAAATACACTTCACTTAAACTCTTGCCACAGGAACATGTGATGTATGTCAGCTACCATCGTCCACAGAAAATATGCTGGCTAACCTTTTCATCTGAGAACTCTGTTTGAAACACCCACGCCTGTTTGTCTCCATTGTCACAGTGTTCTTTACTGTCATTCTATTTCCTGAGGCAGTTATTTTTTGTTTGTTGGAAGTATTACCTTGTTCTGTTGCAGATGAAGGCTTACCCATCTTGAAAAACATTTGTACGAGGCCCTTAGTCGTTGTGTTTGAATGACCCCATTAAATGTTTTCTTTGCACATACAAATATGTAGGAAACAAACAAACAAACATAATGCCAGGTCATATTTGCATTGGAAAGAAGATTTATTAATGTAGCTATTGGCAGCACTGGCTGTAGGAGATCATCGCTGTGCCATTAATACCAAACTGCTGCTCCTTCTCCATTCTCCCAGAAGTTTTTCATGTAATTAAGCATAATGTAATAAGTATTTGCTATTTTGCTTTTTTTTTCTTCTTATTCTCATTAGAAAGAATATAAGAGGGACTTTGAAGAGTCCATTAAGGGCAGAAACCTTACTGGCTTGGAGATAACACCATCCTTATTACATGTCAAATATGCAACCAAAATAGCGAGCGAGGTAGCAGTTTATTCTGTGTTTATTTCCTCTTACAAGTTAAATAATTCCACTAAGTATTCTCAGCAGTATTTCTTCTTCACCACTTTCTTTTTTCCTAACCATTCACTTTAAGCATGTTTTCATATATTTTGTGTTGTGACCTAATTTGTCATGGACACTTAACTGTTCTTTGTTAACTGTCTTTGTGTTTACTGTGTCCCTTTCTGACATACTTCAACATAACTGTCCTGTAGTGGAGTGTGTACGTGTGTGCCCTTGCAATTTATCTTGAACAATAATGACTACACTCTGTTCCATTGCAGTGGCTCTTTTATAACCCTAAAAAATATTTTTTGCTGTTTTAAAAAGTCCTTCTTTAGCTTGGGAGCTTTTGGATATTTTTTTTTCTCATTTTTGCAATACAGCTGGAGTGTGTAGAACTCTTCTGTAGTCTGGCTTTGTGCTTTTCTTTCTTCCACAGAAAGAATACAAGAAGGATTTGGAGGAGGGTGTGAAAGGTAAAGGACTGTCAGTTTTGGAGGAGACTCCAGACATGTTAAGAGCAAAGAATGCAACTCAGATCCTGAATGAGGTATGGGACACCAGTATGTAGTCACTGTCACTACCTATAAGCTCCTGAGTGGACAGAAAAAAAAGTAGAATGTGTATGATGACTAAGGTTAGTGAAGCAAAGAGCTCCTTTTAGATGATGAATGCTTGCTGAGTGCCTCAAAAACAGCAGCAAGGCAGGTGGGCAGTTCCCCCTGCCCAGGCCAAACTCAGAGCAGCCAGCTCTTCCCCAGCCCAAAGGAGTGAGGAGTAGAGAATGAAATGCAAACCTAACCTGATTTATTTACAAGGTGGACTGTTACAATAAACACTGAATAGTGACTATTTTCATAGGATAAACTTAGGTCATACTTGAAGGGCTTTTAATATCATCAACTGAAGCTGAAAAAAGTAACATTTTAGTGTTAATTTCATAGGAGTCATTAACATAAATGCTTATGATGAGCATGCTGATTGACGACAGCATTTTGTACTTACAGCAAGCATTTTTGAGTTATTCAAAGGTATTTTATAACCACACAACGTTGCAGACATACTCAGCAAGATTTGGCAGAGTTGGCATAAAGAGATAAGAACTATACCCATTTATACAAAGTACATCTTTTAGACCTTACTGGAAGATCTCACTTGGGCTGTTTGTTCTTAATATTTAAGTTATAAAGTACACACTCGAATGGCATCGTATGTATGTTTAATTGTAAGCTTATGTAAGCTGTAGTCTTGTTTAGTGGTGTGATTATGGAAATACCTGAAATTGCCAAGGGGATAGCATTCTCGTCAGTAAAATATCTGTTTATTGTCTTCATCTGCAGAAAGAGTACAAAAAAGCCTTGGAATTAGAAATTAAAGGAAAAGGTCTGTCAGAACTGGCTTTGGAAACACCTGATTTTGTGAGAGCAAAGAATGCCACTGACATTGCTAGCCAGGTCTGTGTGTATGACTCATTTATCACATCTGCTGTCTGTCTTTAAAGGAAAAAATTAGCATGTGTTTGTTTGAATGCAAGTCATTGCTAAGATATGATGAATGCATCTAAATGTGAGCTTTCCCTGACAGATCAAATACAAACAGTTGGCAGAAATGGAGAAGGCCAACTACACCAGTGTTGTCGATACTCCAGAGATCATTCATGCCCAGCAGGTCAAAAACCTTTCAAGCCAGGTATCTTGAGTGACGAGGTATAATCACTGCTCATGTGGGAACCTTGAGTGGACACTAATCAGGAGCACCTAAATAACTTCCTGTCACAGCATTCGGGAGATACTCCAGAAAAGCAAATGTTGGCAGAACGGTGACATGGCATCTCTTACAATTTAATATTGAAATCATTTTATTTTAATGCTGTGTAAAATGGAACAGTAATTTCTATTGGTTTTGCAGTACCAAAGCTATTTTTGTTTTAAGTAAATGTAGCTGACTTTTCCTATCCCTTAATAACTTTAAAATGAACCCTACACAGAGGTGTATCTGAAACAGGAGTACAGATTTCCATAGAGGTGGGCAGTATGCAACAGTAAGTAGAGACAGGCATTGTATTAGTTCTTCTGTACTAATAGCATATGTTTTGTATTTTGTATC
The DNA here is from genome assembly GCA_002909625.1 of Bambusicola thoracicus. Classification (NCBI taxonomy): domain Eukaryota; kingdom Metazoa; phylum Chordata; class Aves; order Galliformes; family Phasianidae; genus Bambusicola; species Bambusicola thoracicus. The sequence goes on along the minus strand of PPHD01005786.1, from coordinate 7,379 downwards.
AGAAAAAGTACAAGGAAGAGGCAGAAAAGACCATGCCATACTATGTGCCTGTAGCAGACACACCAGAAATGCAGAGAGTCCGTGAGAATCAAAAGAACTTCAGCACGGTACGTGTACACACAGTCCATATTGCTGCTATCAAATAGTAAAAAAAATAAAATAAAAATGTACAGCTTGTTTTGTCACTTAATAAGGTCCAAATGCCACACTTGAATCCCTCCTGGACTACCTTTGTATTCTCAGTGATCCCCATCCAGGTGCTCCCCAATGTATGCAGCAGCCCTCTCACACAGAGGAGCAAAACGAGTCTCTGGCTTTCTTGGAACACAACTTCTTTCTGCTGTGTTTTGACAATTCCTTTTCAAACATTAAAGAATTACAGAAGTTATTAGATGGGAATAAATGCAAGATTTTATGGTCAGGAACATGGCCAGTTTCTCCTTCTTGTGGCTCAAAATCTTTAACTGTTGAGAAAGGTGCCACAGTCTGGCACCTTTCAAGATTTTTGATGGAGTTAGTTGATCTCCTGTCACAAATTGAAATCAGAATAGTTAAAACTGTGTATCTTAATATCACTAACGGTGATGTTAAAATGAACACCTTAAAAGGTGTACTTGAAAAACATTTTTCTTAGTTTCAAAGAAAGCTCTGTAAGTAAATTTTTATGGCATGAAGTCAACATTTGACCTCTTACTACAACTTCTACTACAACTTTTTCAACAGCTTCAGTATCAGTGGGACCTACAGAACAGTAAAGGAAAAGTTACAGTTGTACAAGATACACCAGAAATGCTGCGTGTGAAAGAGAACCAGAAGAACTTCAGCTCGGTACAGTTATCTTCCTGTTTTCAGTGCTCATTCCAAAGAAAAAAAGCCCTCACAGGGTTTAATGTGATGTGTTTAACACAGTAATTATTCTAGGCTCTTCCTCATAGATACTTTTGTTCTTCACCTGCTGAAATGTGTGTAAGATGTTTTTTCCAACCAAGTTAGTTTTATTCTAAGCAGATTTAGCTGATTTATGCTACTCCTTTTTATGCACTGTTATTTGTGGAGTGCTCTGGTTGCAGTCTTTTTCATGTATTTAGCTGTCATATAGCTAAACTATCATCCCCGTGATTAAATGTTACCAGTGTCCACCTTTCTTTTGTTCTGCTGCAATGTAAGTAGTGTAGTCTTGCTGTATTGCAACTTTTTTTCTTTCAGTGGAAAGTGAACTGTCTGCCTGATGTGTTTCACGTGTCATGTGTTACCATGAAGTGCCTATTGTCTGCTGTATCATTTTGCCACCCCTACCGTTGGCCTAATGGGTGGAAGAAATTTGTGTGAAACATCCCCAAACAAATTGGAACTGGAAGCACAAACTAAGCTAGTATTTGTTCTAGTTGTTCATTGCTAAAAATGTTTTGATATTCTACTTAAAATGCATGACTACAAATACAAATGATCAGCCGCTTTTGCACAAATGGCACTCATTGTAAACGAGACTTGAGGCAGGCAGTAAATCAATGACTGCAGGTGGTCCTCCATGTTTGCTTTCATTCTGCACTGTTGTGTGCAAATCGCTGTCATGAAACTGTATTCACTCTCTTGGAGAAATAACGTTGTGTTTTGAATGCTTAACCTTGTTGTCTTGATTCTAAATGTTAAGATTTTGTATAAAGAAGATATTGGAACTGGAACCACTATTGAAAAGACGCCAGAGATGCAGAGAGTTAAAAGAACCCAGGATGCAATTAGCTCGGTACAAAGCAATTGATTTTTAATACTCTACAGGTGCTAATTCAACTTGAAGTAATATTCTTTTCCCCTCTCACTTCTTTAAATGTTGCTAACTGTGGTTTGGCAATAATCCATTCAGCTGAGGGTTACTTTCTAAGAGTTTTGCCTATTCTTGTGACGTTAATAATCTTTCTAATGATTAATATTCAATTTGTTACTTACAATCAATTTCTAAAACCTGAAAGCACTTGTCATATTTTTAATCTCATCCCAAATGTGTTTCATTTATAAGAGAATCAAATAGCTGTTTAGGTTGGAAGGCACCTCCGGACATCATCTACTCCGGCCCCTTCACTCAGTCGAGTTCAGCTAGGGCAGTTTGTCCAGGACTGCACTGAGGTTTTAATATCTCAAAGGGCTTTAGATATTCAGAAGGACTCTACAGGCTCTCAGAAACCTGCTCTGGTGTCTCAGCAGCCTCACAGTTAACAAAATGTTTTGCTGTGTTCAGATTAAATTTCCTATTTTTTAACTTGTGTCCCTTACTGCTCATCCCACCACTGGGCACTGCTGAGAAGAGTTGCTCCCTTCTTTTCCTTCCCTCCTTCCAGGTATTTACACCTATTGATTAGTTCCTCCCACATCTCTGGTCCTACTGGCTGAAGAGTCCCAGCTCTCTAAGCCCCACCTCATATCAAATATGTTCCAGTCCCTTCATCATCTCACTGGCTTTGTGCTGGAATCTTTCCATTAAGTCCATGTGTCTCTTGTACTGGGAGCCCAGAACTGGTTACAGCACTCCAGGTGTGATCCGTGCTGAGGGGAAAGATCACCTCCCTCGACTTGCTGGCGCTGCTCTTCTTAGTGCAGGCCAGGGTCTCTTGGCCTTCCTTCCCACAAGGGTGCATGGCTGGCTCACAGTCAGCTTACTGTCCCCCAGGTTACCAAGGCCTTTCTCTGCAAAGGTTTTTCCAGTCAGCCAGACAGCATGTTCTGGTGCCTGGGGCTGTTTCTCCCCAGGTGCAGGACTTTGCATTTCCCCATGCGCTTCATGTGTTTCCTGTCAGCCCCTTTCTCCAGCCTGTCAGCACCCCTCTGGATGCCAACAAAACTGCAAACTTTATCAGCCACTCCTCCCACTTTTGTGCCATTTGTAAGCTGGCTGGGAGTGCCCTCTGTCCCAACCCCAAGGTCACTAATGAATGCTAAACAGCACTGGCACCAGTATGGACCCCGGGACACACTCCGTGTGCTCTGATCTCCAGCTGGTGCCCGTGCCATTGATCAAAGAGGTGTGGGCCTGGTCATTCAGCCCGGTTTCAGCCCAGCTCACTGTGCACCTATCTGACCTGTCCTTTGTGAGGATGTTAGGGCAGCCTACTAAAGCATGTCTTGTAAAACTTCTATATTTAAAACACTGTAATACTCTAATATTGGAATAATGGTGTGTAATTCTTTTCTTCCAAGATTTTTTTACATGCTTTTTTAAGAAATTTGGATGTGGTTTTTGTGCAGGAGCTATTAACATTTCAGCCATGTGTTTCATGTGTAGTATGTTGAACATGTTCTCGTAAGATGCCATTGTCCTGTTTTGGTTATACTGAAGTAGAAATGAAAATAGCACTGATATCAAAACTTGATTGCTAAAATATTGTATGATGACCATCAGCTCTGTTCAGTATGACCATCTTTACAAATACAGAATTCTACATCATGTTGAATTCCAGATCATACCAAATCTGTTCAAAGGCATTCACAACAGTTTTTAGATAAGCTCTTTATGAAGGTGCCATTCATAGTGAAATCTCACCCGACGGGCTGCTTGTAATGGCAGTGGGAATGCCTGAACCCCACCTTTCCGCTCGTGTTGAAGCCAATGAGATCTTTTAAATTTTCCAGCCCTTTGAAATTGGAATAATGCTCTTTATGTATCTGCATAGGAATCCAGGTGCCTATTTTAAGGCCATTAGGCTAAAATTTTTAGATTATCATATATATATTCTATATACACGTATGTGTTTAATTTCAGAGAGTTTGTATAATGTAAGTGCCCCATGATTTTTTATTCATCCAGTTTGTTACCCATGCCACGCATCAGCTGTGCTTTAACATAAAGTCTAATTTTTTCTAATGTCTGTGCCTTTGTAGATTAAATACAAGGAGAGCATTGGAAAAGGAACTCCAATTCCTGATCTCCCAGAAGTGAAACGTGTCAAGGAGACGCAGAAGCACATCAGCTCGGTAGTGGCCAATATTTTTTACTTACCTCTATATAACCTCTCAGAGCTCAGCCTTTAGCCTCTGGTAGTATTTATGGGTGTTTTTTGTTGTTGTTGAAAGGAGAACAGATCCCTTAAATCCCTATCTTCTGCAGCAGGAAGTTGGATTTTGCAGCAATCATTACAGTTCAGTCACTTCCCTGCATTATTTCTGTGACCACAGAAATAAAATAAAATAAATACACAGAGGAGGTCTTATTGTTAAAAAAAAAAAAAAAAAAAAAAAAAAAGGAGCAGCTAGAGAGAAAAAAGTAAATTGGAGCCTCTTTTTGTAGTCAGAAAACCTAGCAGCAGTTAGAAATGGAAAAAAAGTATCTGCTCTTCCCACATCTACTTAATTGTAGATTCTAATAATGAAACCCAGTTCTCCTGACTTTGAGCCATCATTTCCTACAGCCTTACTTTGACCTCTAAATACAGTATTGAGGGAACGTACGGTCTTGTGATTGTTGGTACTTTGGATGTTTGCTATACAGTGTTGAGGAGCTGCCATAGGATGAATGTCTTATGATTTACTACTCCTAATGTTAAGTAGTTTCTCTCTTATACTTTTTATGATAGTATTGATTTTTACAGCTCAGTGCATAGCAGTTGGTTTTTCAAACTGTGCTTCATTTTTCTAACTTTCAAGGTATATTATTTGTTCTCCCTTTCTGTGTATCCTTTATTTTTGTATTCTGTTTCCTTGTTTCAATGATATCAAGTAGTGAAATGCAGTTTGCAATTATTTCATGAATTTTCAAGTAATGCTAAGTGCATTTGTAACGTATTCCTGCATGATTAGGTTTTAGACCAAGCATCTTCTATACGTCTTCTGTCTTAGCAAATGCAATTTTTTAGCCAAACAGTTGTAAGATAAGTTATGTGAATTTTACCCAGAGGGTGGGTGCCGCACTGAACAGGTTGCCCAAGGAGGCTGTGGATGCCCCATCCCTGCAGGCATTCAAGGCCAGGCTGGATGTGGCTCTGGGCAGCCTGGGCTGCTGGTTGGCGACCCTGCACATAGCAGGGGGTTGGAACTGATGAGCACTGTGGTCCTTTTCAACCCAGGCCATCCTGTGATTCTGTGAAATAGGGAAACATGAGAACTAAATTTCTCACTTGAAACAAAAGAAAGCGTTGATTTTTCTGGAAGTAGAGATTGAAATGAAGTGGATTGCACAAGTGCGTGCACCTGTTTGCTAACAAACAAAGATGAGAAATGTTCACTGCCTGAGAAGTACTACTATTACTATTCCTAAACTAAGATGAAAAGCAAAAACTACCTATATTTTATGCCAGGTTAGCAGAGTAATCAAATGTGTGTCCTATTGTAGTGTAGTAATCCACTGACTTCAGTGTGTTGAAGCTTCTGAATGTAGACATGAGTTACTTTGCTTAAATCCACACTCAGTGAAAGAAATGTTGTGCATGTTTATGTTCCAGATTGTATTTATCTGTTAACCAGGTAAAGTGCCTATCCAGGTGTTATGCTAGTACTGGGGAAGGGACACGTCTCTCATCTTTGTGGGTGCTTGTATTCTGCAGGTGTTGTACAAAGAGGACCTGGGGACAGGTATCCCAACACCTGTTACTCCAGAAATAGAGAGAGTCAAACGCAATCAAGAACACATTAGCTCGGTATTTAAGAAAAAGATGATAACAATTCATTTTTGCGTAACATCCTAACATGCACTCCTTTCTTCTTCAGTGATTTAAAATCTCACCTCACCCCCCCCTCCTTTCTTCCCTCTGGCAGTACTTTTAACTTAATCCTTCCACCTTTTTGTGCTGTAACTTTTTGGAGTGATTTACAACTTTACATGCATTTCTTTTTAAGAACCAAAACCTTTATAAGCTGTGAAAACAATCTGGTGTTCCTCCCCGTGTTTGTTTTATCTTAACCCTTTATCTCCTGGGATATGTAGCCATGTTTACAGAATAATCAGCCCCTTCCTTAATATTCACCTCTAGAACAAGTGTGCAATTAATGAAACAGTGACCCTAACACTGAACATAACTCACAGAATAGTGAGACGTAGTTATTTTGCCTGTGTTGAATGCTGGGTTTTTTGTTTGTTCTTTGTTTGGTCAGGCTTTTTGTATGGAAATTCTCTTGTACCTCATAGGTATCATACAAAGAAGGCTTAGGGACGGGCATCCCAACCCCGGTCACTCCAGAGATGGAGAGAGTCAAACGCAACCAAGAGAACATTAGCTCGGTATAGCCCAATAAAACAAGCCCCACCCCTGAGAGTGCAAATCCCATCCCTTTAACTGCTCCATATTAATTTTCTCTTTCAGTTTGTTTATGAATTTGAACAACCTTTCCTTAATCAAGTCACTAAAACTTGCCATATTCCTATATTGTATTTTTTTTTCCCCTCAGTCTAGTATAACTGCCATTAAATTATCCCAGCTGTGAGATTCAACCCCTCATTTACTTAAATCAGTGAAGCAGTGCCTTATTCCTTCTTCCTACTGATACAGCGACAGTGTGGGTGACTCCTCTGTAGCAAAGCTGATCCTTCTAATGCTCTTCAGACTCACCGAGCTGGTGCAGTGCTAAAGCAAAATCAACTCTTAACACTTCCTGAAGCAAAGCAGCCTAATGAAGCCAGAGTGTGTCTGCCTCTGTGTGTTTTTGCTTGTTGGATGCTTTCTTGTATCCTACAGGTCTGTGTAAGAAAACCTGGTGGTATCACTGTAATATGAATAATGGAGAAAATTGCACAACTAAGGGGCAATGACTGCAGTAATGCATTTCTATCCAGAACTGCTTCTGGTTCTGGCACGTTCCAGTCAAGTCACCATGCACTATTTGAAGTGCCCTAATTTGTAACTTTGTTGTTTATTTCTGTTTTAATTGCAGTGACTTAGGGCTCATTTTGACTCCAACATGACAGATGCAAAGTTCAGACCTAAACTGATGACTTCTGTAGTAAAGTTCAGAGAAGCCTCTGTAGTCACACCTTGTGTGCTACATTTAATTGTCTCTGTGATCATCACTTCTCTCTTTTATACTTGTGAGGGGCAGTCCTAGACAGAAAGCTGACCATTAACATCGGTTGTTTCAGTAAGCAGACTGAATTCCTGACAGAGGAACTGACAGCAGTCTCCTCTCAGTAGACTGACAGGAGGGGGAATGGCTGTTTATGAGGGTAGATAGTGACAGGACAAGGGGGAATGGTTTTAAACTGAGACAGGGGAGGTATAGGTTTGATATGAGGAGGAAGTTTTTCCCCCCCCCCCCCCACAGAGGGTGGTGACGCACTGAACAGGTTGCCCAAGGAGGCTGTGGATGCCCCATCCCTGCAGGCATTCAAGGCCAGGCTGGATGTGGCTCTGGGCAGCCTGGGCTGCTGGTTGGCAACTGCACATAGCAGGGGGTTGGAACTG
>PPHD01005785.1:11156-25728 GCA_002909625.1 Bambusicola thoracicus | reverse complement strand
CAGTAATGCGTACAAGGGAACAATCCCTCCTTGCGTTGTTGGTTGCGCTACTTCTAATCCAAATGTGAAAGTGTGCTCGCCTCTCCTCCTCCTCCTCACTCCCCCTGCTTACTCCTTTGGAGTGGCCTTATACACAGGAAGACAATGAGCAAGAGTACTCTTGTTAAAACAGATTAATGACTAAAAATCTGCCTCAAACTGGGGACCTGATAAAACAGAAGCCTGGTTCAACAGCTGAAGGCCAATCGAGCATGCACCTCAAAAGTGTGACTGTCAATCAATCCTCACACCCCATAAATGGTGAGCAGCCTATAGAATGACCTGGGTTGAAAAGAACCATAATGATCATCTCATTTCAACCCCCCTGCTATGTGCAGGGTCACCAACCACCAGACCAGGCTGCCCAGAGCCACATCCAGCCTGGCCTTGAATGCCTCCAGGGATGGAGCCATAGCCTGGGTGAAAAACTTCCTCCCAGTATCTAACCTAAACTTCCCCTGTCTCAGTTCAAATGCATTCCGCCTTGCCCCATGAGGCCCCGGTGCTCTCCAGCAGGGCAGCAGGTCGCATGGTAGGACCCCCCTCAAGTAAGGACATCTCTTGAGGTTCATCCTATGCAGAGATCCCTTGCACCGCAGTGCCAAGATGCCTTACCAATACCGATCCTCGCTAGGTGGCTAGTAGTTTGTTTTAAGTCTTGTCAGCTTTGCTAAGATTGTTTCTTAGATTGATTGTGAACAAATGATCCCTTAAGCATACACTGTTGACCAAGTGTGGGGTGAGGAGCAGATCCTGTTACAGCTGGACTCCCTGCTTCTGTGGTTCAAGGAGTTCAGACGGCAAGGGGCTTCACTCTGAACCTAATAGCTCAGCAGGAGGGTCTCCCGTCTGTGAGTGTTTAACCCTATCCTCTGTGCAATAAATGATCATGTGCATCCAGCCCTCTCTTAGATGATGGTTAAGTCCCTGTTAAATCACTACATTGTATCTCTATTCAATTCTATATCACTAAATATATTCCTTGGCCTCTGGGGTGCTCTGCTGACTCAGCTCAGCCAGCTGTAGCCCAGCACCCCTTTTCTGCTGGACAGCTTTCCAGGCACTCTTCTCCAAGCCTGTACTGCTGCACGAGGCTGTTATCGCCCAAGTGCAGTGCCCAGCACTTCCCTTGGTTGAACGTCTTGCAAGTGAACTCAGCCCTTTGATCGAGCCTATCCAGATCTCAAAACAAAGCCTTCCTGCTCTCAAGTGAATTACCTCTCTTTGTATCATCTGCACCTGGGCTGTGGCAACTCCCACCATCAGTACAAGCTGGGGGGTGTAAGGATGGAGCACTGTCCTTCTAAAAAGGACCTGGGACTGCTGGTGGATGGCAGCTGGCAGCTGGCACTGTTTCCTCACAGCCCAAAGTCGACCATACTTTGGGCTGCATCAAAAGCAGTGTGGTCAGCAGTGGGAGGGATGGGATCTGCCCCTCTGTGCTGTGAGACCTCACCTGGAGTACTGCGTCCAGATGGGGAGTCCTCAGTAGAAGGAGATGTGGACCTGTTAGAGAGTGTCCAGGGAAGGGCCACAGAAATGCTCCAACAGATGGAGCACCAGATTGTGAGACAGGCTGAGAGAGCTGGGGCTGCTCAGCCTGCAGAAGAGAAGGCTCTGGGGTGACATGAGAGTGACCTTTCAATATCTAAAGAGGGGGCCTTTCAATATCCTGTAGTGAAGGGCGCAACGCTGAAATACAGCACTCAAGATGTAGCCTCACCTGAGCTGAGTACAGAGGGATGATCACCTCCTGCTCCTGCTGGTTGCACTGTTTCTGATACAATTCGGGATGCTGTGGGTGTTCTTGGACATCTGGGCACAGTGCTGGCTCATGTTCAGCCAAGCATCAACCAACGCTCTCAGATTCTTTTCCTCCACACAGTTTTGCAATCACTTTGCCCCAAGCCTGTAGCATTGCCTGAGGTTGTTGTGACCAGAGTGTAGGACTCATCACTTGATCTTGTTGAACTTCATCCCACTGGCCTCAGCCCAGCAATCTAGCCTGTCCAGATCCCTCTGTAGGGCCTTCCTATCCTCAGGCAGATAGACACTTCCTTCCTACTTGGTGTCATCTGCAATCTTATTGAAGGTACACTCAATCTCCTCGTCAAGGTCATCAATAAAGATACCATACAGGGACAGTCCCGATACTGACGTCCCCTGGGGAACACCTCTCATGACTGGTCATTAGCTGGATTTATCTCCATTCACCACAGTTCTCTGTGCATGGCTCTCCATCCAGTTCTTTACCCAGCAAATAGTGCACCTGTCCAAGCCACAGGTTGCCAGCTTCTCTAGCAGAATGCTGTGGGAGACAGTGCCAAGGGCTTTGCTGAAGAGTAGGTAGACTACATCAACAGCCTTTCCCTTATCCACCAGGTGGGGCACTGGTCATAGAAGTAGATGAGGTTGGTCAGGCAGGACCTGCCTTTTGTGAACCCGTGCTGGCTGGGCCCGATCCCCTGGTTGTCCCATACATGCCGTGTGATTGCACTCAAGACAATCTGTTCCACGACCTTCCTCAGTATTGAGGTCTTTGGTCATTTCTTCACAGAAACTTATGACGTTCTTGGAGCATGCATCTTGGTGAAACTCGAGTACACACGTGATAGGGTGCTTATGGAGGTATTAGGTGCTTCCTTTGGATGCCAGCAGCTCAATGGTGCTGAGAGGCAGCAAGGGGTCAGTGTGCTGGGCCCAGTCCTTGCCCCATCCCTGCAGGGTCTCCACTCAGTATAGTGCAGAGCAGTTCTGCCTGAATTCTGGGGTTGACTGGGCAATGGGAACTGGGAGCTCCTGCAGCCAAAAGTGAGAATCATAGCCCAGTGCAATGAAATGGTTTGTCAAACTGCCTGAGTCCCCCTCTCCCCCACCCTGTGCTGGCTGTTGGGGTTTGGAGGCAGCACTGTCACATGCACTGCTGGGCACAGGTATTGCTGGCAGACCACAGGCACAGAGAGGGCCCAGGGCTATGTTGGCACAGCAGGCTCTGCACAGACCTTTCCTCTGTGCAGAATGGGCTGTGGGGTGTTGGGGCTGCCCCACAGGGATGGCTGTGCCCCAGGCATGGGGCAGGGATGCTGTGATGGCCGAGAGGTGAAGGCGTTGGACTCGAAATCCAATAGGGTTTCCCTGCGCAGGTTCGAATCCTGCTCACAGCGATGGATTTTACCCCAGGCCTGGAGGTGTTGAGTGCACACCACGGTCCCAACCCATTTCTGGGGGATTTCCTGCTCAAAAGCCTTTCCCCACATATCACTGTGCTCACCACAGCTGCTCAGGCTCACCAGCAGACCCCTTCTTCCTGCACGGACACCCCAGGGCCTATTTTCAGCTCTCACCTGGATTTTGCAGGGCTTCTCTTCCCTCCCTTGAAGTCAAGCCCACTTGATCCACTTTGTACCTGGAGCCTGGTAGTAGGGCCTGAGCCCAGCAGTACCAGAGGCTGCACTGCCCCCAGCACCCCAATGAGTGTTGGGGGTCTCCTTGCTGTCCCCTTGTGAGAGGGACCCCAACAGTTATACATCTTGTACTGTTTGTCTAGGGGTACGATTCTCACTTAGGGTGCAAGAGGTCCTGGCTTCAGCTCCTGGATGAGCCCTCCCCTTTTGGACATCATTGCCTTTCAGGCCTGGGGACAGCCGCTGTGAGGACAGGGCACTGATCACACCCAAAGCCCCACAGCACCCTGACATCTTGGGCACAACTTCCCTGCTGCTTTGCTTTCCACCATGGCCAGCAGCCATGTACTGACCTGTGCTGGGTTGGCAAAATTCCAAGCAAAGTCAGGGCCAGGTCAAAGTCCCTCCTAGTTGGGAATATCAAAACCATAGAATCAATTGAGTTGGAAAGGACTTTTAAAGGTCATCTAGTCCAATTCCCCTGCAGTGAATAGGGACTTCTGTAGCTAAATCAGATTGCTCAAAATCCAGTGCAGCCAGACCTTGAACATCTCTCCCATCAGGTCTCCCCAAGACCTTGCACTTGGCTTTGTTGAATCTCATAATGCTCTCCTGGGCCCACTGCTCAGCCTGCCTAGGTCCCTCAAGATGGCACCCCATCCCTCAGGCATGACATATAGCTTGGTGTCATTTGCATATCTCTATCAATGTCACTGATGAAGATACTAAAAAGTATCTGTCCCAGCACTGACCCCTGAAGGACACCACTCATCTCCACCTCCATCTGGATATCAAACCATTAACCAACATTCTCTGGGTATGAATTTGCAATCCGTTCCTCATACATCAAACACTCCAGTTGTCAAATCCATATTTTTTCCAATTTGGAGAGAAGAATGCTGTAGTGGACTGTGGGAAAGGCCTTACTGAAATCCAGATAAATTACAACAATGACTCTTCAGATGTCCATTGATGCAGTTACAACACCATAGAAGGCAGACATGACCTTGGTGAAACCATGCTGGTTAGGACATCCCATATCTCTTCTGACTTCCATGTGCCTTGTCACAGCTTTCATGGGGATCTGTTCCATCATCTTCCCAGCAGAGTGGTGAGGGTGGGAGGTCAGTAGTTCCCTGGGTGTTCCATTCTCTGTTTCATGAAACCGGGCGTGACATTGCAGGAAAGCAGCAGCTGATGTGGTGGGCTCACAGGGGAGAAAGAGAGGTCGAAGGGGAGAGGGTGTCCGGAGCTGAGCGAAGCAAGGTGAGTGAGGGGTTTTTGTGAGAGGCAGCAAAAGCGTGGAGATGCTGGGGGTTGAACCCAGGGCCTCCTGCATGCAAAGCAGGCGCTCTACCGCTGAGCTACATCCCCTGAATGGTGGTAGTGGTGGAGGGTCTGTTTTTTTGGGATATTTTCCTCAGTCCTCCTCCTGAGTTGATGCTGCCAGCAGCTCCCCCTGTTGTGCCCCATGTGCTGATGGGCTAAAACACAGACACAGGGTTTCCTTTTTCCATCTGGGTCCCCTGCTTCTCCCTCTAAACTGTCCACCTGTTCATGGCTATTTTGCACAGATAGCTCTTAGGGATCTATTCCTTTCTTTACCTGCACTTGCAACCACCTTGCCACGGGCCCACTCCCAGTGCAGTGTAGTGCCCAGGACAGGGGCTGCTGGCACAGTGTGCTGCTGGGGGAGCCTGGCTGCCCTGACTTGTTGCTCTAGGGGGATGATTCTCACTTCAGGTGTTTAAAGACCAGTCTTCAACTCCCGGACGAGCCCAACTCTTTCCCACACCCCTGTCCTGACTGGCCCCAAGCCATGCTCACAGCTGAGAACAGACCCTGTGTGCAGGTGTTGTGCCACTGAGCAACATCGGCATCAAGATGGTGTTCAAGGAGTCTCTTTTAAAGAATTCATCCTCAGCTCTTCTCTTCTGCAGGTGCTGACTCTGCCTTCCTGGGCAATGGGGGATGAGTTTATGGCTGGGGCTACCTGAAGCAGGGAGGGATGTGCTGGAGTGTGGAACAGGAGCCCCCCCAGGTTTTCTAGGCTGGAGCTGTGATGGTCAAGGGGTGAAGGAAGGAAGTGGACTCAAAATCCAATAGGGTTTCCCTGAAATCCTGCTCACAGTGATGGATTTTAGCATTGGCCTAGGACTTGGGGAGGAGGAGAGTCACACTGGTGTTCTTGGAATATCAGAACTCCCCACCATCATTGCGTTTTTGTGGTTGTGTTTGTCCAGTTTGTTTCTTTGGGCAGTTGGACTCTTCCTTTCTGCATCCCCATCTTCTGTGGTCCCTCACTGCTGCAGGGACACAAGTACTGTGTTGCTGATAGGGCTGTACTCAGTCAAGAACAGGTTACTGGGGTTGGGCTCAGAAGAAGATTTTTCTTTTTCTTCACATAGAGTCAGCTTGTCTTAGTGATTCATGGGCACTAATGGGTAATTACTGCTGGAGATTTCTCTGGATGTGCTGCTTAAACCCCACAAGAGCACTGCAGTCCAATCACTGTTGATCCAGTTAACCTTTTCTGTCTCCTGGCTGTGGATCAGTGCGGTTAATGAGAAACCCTGGTGCTGGGCAGAGTGCTGGGAACATTGCTGCTTCTAGCAGGACGGCAAGACCAGAAAGACCTGTGAGGAGTCAAGCCCAGGGCCACAGGGTTTGGACAGGCACCAGGACCATGGCCAAGCTGGTGGAGTGCGTCCCCAACTTCTCGGAGGGATGCAACAAGGAGGTGAGGGCTGGTGATGGGCTGCAGCGGGGGGCTGGTGGCTGGGCCTGTTTTGAAGCGCGTTTTGCACTGCTACTTGTGGCCTAGCTTGTAGTTCTCCAGCACCTTAAGCCCTTCTGGGCCAGGTGAAGTCAGACTGAATTCAATTCAGTGAGAACTTTCGTCTTCTACCCCAGGGGAGAATAATACTGAATTGTGTACTAGCTGTGCACTAATACTGAAACTGCCCAAACACAGTGTCTGATCCCGTTTTGCAACTCAGTAAAAAGCAGGACCTTGGCAACCCCCTCCCTGCTGCCTGCAGATTGCCATAGGGTCTGGGCAGTCTGGTACACCCTCATGGAGAAACCTTGCTTTCAGGTGTTTTTCCAAACATGCCACCCACGTTGATGTTGCCTGTGGTGATCACCTGCCTTAGCCTGCACTTTGCCCCAGGGGTGCAGGTCAGCAAACCCAAAACTGTTCCAAAACTGCTGCTTCCCCCTGGGAATGGGCTTTGGGGAGCCAAATCTGTTGTAAAGTTTGCAGGGGACAGTGTCCTCAGGAATAACAATTTGTGATTTGGCACGCAGCAGCAGCTGGGCAGCTCTACAAGGGCTTGAGGCTACGTGGGGGCTGGAGATGTCTAAGAGTCACAGCTTTGCCAACTGGGAGTTGGATGCTCATGCTTGTAGGTTCTGCATCTTCACTTTCTTCCTGACAAACCTGAGGATGGGTGCATCCCCTGCACTGCTCAGAGCAGGGTGGAGGCACTTGAGCAAAAGCATTACCCACCTTGCAAAGCTGCTGGAGTGTAGTAGGCATTTCTCCAGCCCACCCAACTTGCCTACTTCGACTGCCTGGCAGGTGATCAAGGCGCTGGGACAGGCCATCTCCCAGACACCAGGCTGCACGCTGTTGGATGTGGACGCTGGTGCCTCCACCAACCGCACTGTCTACACCTTTGTGGGAACCCCTGAAGATGTTGTTGAAGGGGCACTGAGCGCAGCCCGCATGGCTTGGGAGCTCATTGACATGAGTCGGCACAAGGGTAAGCATTCCCAGGGCAAGCTGGATTGAGAAGTAGGGACCAAAGTGCTGCCAGCAGGCAAGCACAGTATGTTTCCAGCACTGCAGGATGGATGCTGATGAGAAAGTGCAGAACAGTTGCTCATCTTCCCATTGCGTTCCATCATGTTCCTGGGCTAAAGTAGGCATTACTGCTGTAGACTCCTCTTCCCTTGCAGTGGCAATGTACATTCTGCAGAAAAAGGGTCCTTGTCCCTTCTTGTCTGCTTGTTCTTCCCAGCTCCTGATCCCTGAACCCTGCCCCCAGGTGAACATCCTCGCATGGGGGCCCTGGATGTCTGCCCCTTTGTGCCAGTGATGAACATCAGCATGGAAGAGTGTGTTATTTGTGCCCACATCTTCGGGCAACGCTTATCAGAGGAGCTGGGAGTGCCTGGTGAGTGGGGAGTGGGTAGATAGGCTCAGACCCCATACCCCTGCATACTCCCAACCATAAACATATAGCACTTCTTTTACAAAAGCTTCACCAAGGGCACAATGGGGCAAATAGGTTAAACCAGACTGTTAGACAACATGCTCATCCCCTTTCTGCCTTGCAGTGTACCTGTATGGAGAGGCAGCCAGGCAGGAGAGCAGGAGAACCCTGCCTGCCATCCGTGCTGGGGAATACGAGGCACTCCCCAAGAAGGTAAGCCTGGCTTTGGGAAGGAATCTCCTTTCTCATACAATTGCATGCAGCAGCTGAGAGGTGTGAGGTGAGAGTGCAGGCAGTAGGGCATGCGCACTGTATTCACACATCCAGGTATGAGTGCACCTCACTGTGATGGATGTCCATGGAGTGGAGTGAGATGGCAGGGGCTGAAGCAGGGAAGATGCGGGAGCTGGGCTTGCTCAGCCTGGGGAATTCACTTAGACCTCTGTGTGACACAAGGATCCAAAACACCCCAGAGAAACTGAATGAAATATCTCCTCTGGCTCCAAATTGAGCATTTCTGCATTAAGCCTTTGAAAGCTTTGCTGAGAAATGAAATAGGAGGAAGTTTTGAAGTGAAGCAGTTGGAAAGTGAAAGAAAAGTGCTGCTTTTTTATACTTGGGTTTTCATCTCCTTGGCACAAGCATTTTGATCAGATGGAGGAGCTGATGAAATGTTCTGGGTGCTGCTGAGTGTGGTGGTGTTAATGGCAGATGCTGGTCATAGAAGGAGAGGCCACCTCTGGGAGGTCAGTTTGTGCTGCCTCTCATGCACTCTTTTGTCCTCTCCAGCTCGAAAAACCTGAGTGGGCTCCTGATTTTGGGCCCCCAACCTTTGTTCCCCGGTGGGGGGCCACAGTGACGGGGGCCCGGACCTTCCTGATTGCATACAATATCAATCTGCTGTGCACCAAGGAGCTGGCACACCGCATCGCCCTTAACATCCGTGAGCAGGGTCGTGGTCCTGATCAGGTACCCTTGTGCTGCCTGTTACCCCGCTTGTCCTGCCCTGGGTTGCCATCACTGTGCTTTGACCACAGTGGTGTCCCCCAGCCTGGAAGCTTGAAGAAGGTACAAGGCATTGGTTGGTATTTGGAGGAGGAAAACATAGCCCAGGTTTCAACAAATCTCATGGACTTTGAGACCACACCGCTCCATGCCGTCTATGAGGAGGTTTGCTATAATGCAGAGGTGGGTAGTGCACAATGCTCATATCAATGGGGAGCTTTGTAGAGCTTGTCTCCCTCCAGGTTTTTGGCCCAAAACCATAGTTGGGATCTGCTTTGTCTTAGAATCATAGAACCATTAAGGTTGGAAGAGAACTCTAAGACCATCTAGTCCAACAGCCAACCCACTCCAACCACTCCCACTAACCATGTCCTTCAGTGCCTTTTCTTGAAAGCCTCGAGGGATGGTTACTCCACCACGTCCATAGGCAACCCATTCCTATGCAATGCCACTCTTTCCTATATTATGCTCAGTCAGTTTGGTCAAAGAGCTGAACCATATATAAACCCCAAAAGCAAAGCAACTTTTTACTAACCTCAGCTCTTGGCTTATCTCCACAAGGTGGGTGCAACTTTGAAGACCTTTCCATGAACCATGATGGGGAGTGGTTCATGGCAGTGAAGGCAGAAAAACCAGCTCTGGGGACACTCACATTTATGATGTTCTTCACAGGCACTGAAGCTCCCTGTGGTGGGATCCCAGCTGGTGGGGCTCGTTCCCAAGAAGGCCATGCTGGATGCAGCTGAGTTTTACATCAAGAAGGAAAAACTCTTCATACTGGAAGAGGAACACAAGATCAAACTGGTAACGTGAGTTCTCCCAGTACTGACACAAGGGAGGGATTACAAGTAAGACCTCCAGCCTCTCAAAATGCCACTGAGCAGGGACCTTGGACCTGGGCAGCCCCCAGGCATGTTGGATACCCCATTACCCTTGGCTCAGGGAAGTGGTGCCTGGAAAGCTATGAGGGCACAGCAGCTGGGACAAACAATTTATAGCCCTGAGGATGCTGAGATGTTCAGGGGAGCAGAGAGCCCATCTCTTTAGGATTGAGCACTGGCAGCAGCTGCCCAGTCTTCCTGTGTGAAGGCTGCAAGGAGAAGGTCACACAGCTCAAGGACAGTATACTTAGTATTAACAGGACACTGTCCCAACACCAGTGTAAGCTGGAAAGAAAGAGGCAGGCTGTTTTTTTTCTGTTCTAGGGGGGAAGGGAGTGGGGAGGGACTTTGCCACCCTATGAGGAATGTGCTAGATAAGACTGAGTTAATTATTTATCCATGTGGTTTCCAGTCACCCATGGGTGGCCACACGCCACTCCCACCTTTGGGATGGGAGGCACTGGTGAAACCAGTCTGCCTTGCCTTGGGTAGTGGCTCTCTCCCATGGTTAATTAAAAGTGGGGCACAAGGACATAGCAGGATGTGTTGTCTGGGTGATCAGTGACAGCTTGGAGCTGACGTGTTGATGCTGCTCCTTGCAGGTTGTCAGCCGGCTCGGTCTGGATTCCCTGTCTCCATTCAATGCCCGGGAGCGCATCATTGAGTAGGAGCTCCTCATCATTCCTGTCTCTGGCCAGGCTGGGGGATCTTGCTGCCTGCCTCTTGTGCTAAGATTGCTTTGAGAAAGTGAAGTCCACATGCAAATAAGGACATGAACTATCACGACCTTGTCCCTTTACCCTTGGATGTGGTTGCAGAGATCCAGCTAGCACCTGGGCATATTCCCGTTTCATAAAATGCTGTCTGCAGAGAGACATCCCTCCCATGCAGCATAATCCCTGACATCACCAGCACACGTGTCCCCAACTGCCCATCTGTCCCCATGAGGCTCCCTGTGTCCTTTTCTTTCCCACCCTCCTACATGTGGGAGGTCTCCCAGCACAGCGCTAGCCCCCTTCCCATCCGACTAAGGGGTGGGTGAAAAGCCAGTGGAGAGGGCAGTGTGGAATGAAAAGGAACTGGGTGGTGGTAGCCACCAGCATGAGGTAGTCTGACCCATGGTGTACTGCAGGTACCTGGTGCAGGCAGGACAGGAGGACAAGGGGCTGGTCACAAAGCCACTGGGTGCCTTTGTGCGAGCAGTCGGCGGGAGGTCGGCAGCGCCAGGAGGAGGATCAGTGGCTGCAACTGCGGCCTCTCTGGTACGTGCCCTGTGCCAGGGAGTCCCTGCTTGCTTGGGTGTTTCTCCAGGCATCTGGGGGCTCCTTGGTGAGGGAACCTGATGCAGTGGTAGTGGCAGGTGCAGGGTCCCAGGACTTACCTCAGTGTTCTCATAGGGAGCGGCCCTGGGCTGCATGGTGGGATTGATGAGCTATGGGAAGCGGCAGTTTGAGCAGCTGGACTCCATTATGAGGAATGTGATCCCTCCTCTCCACCAGGCCATGGATGAGCTGGTTGCGATGGTGGATGCAGACTCCCGTGCCTTCAGCAGCTATATGGTGAGGTCTCACCAGACACAGCCCTGCTTGTAGACAAGGTGTTCCAGGAGGCAGCACTGCATCCTGATGGAGTAGGATGCAGCCCCTTAGGAGTAGGGCTCATTCCCCCAGGGCTGGGGGAAGGGACATTACTTGGGGTGGAGTGACTAATGCGCTGTCAGAATGTGTCCAGAAGAGGGCCACCAAAACGCTCCAAGGGATGCAACACTTCTATGCGCACAGGTTGGGAAAGCTGGTGGCTCTTCAGCCTGAAGAAGACTCCAGGCGACCTGGTAGCGGCCTTTCATTATCTACAGGGGGCTATGAGAGAGAAGGGGACACTCTCTAGCAGGGTCTGTTGTGACAGGACAAGGGGAAATGGTTTCAAATTTAAAGAGGGGAGATTCAGACTGGATATAAGAAAAAGCTTTTTACAGTGCAGGTAGTGAGGAACTGGCATAGGTTGCCCGGAGAGGTGGATGGCCTGTCCATGGAGACAATCAAGGTCAGGCTGGATGTGTATCTTAGCACCTGATGGAGCTGCAGGTGTTCCTGTACATTGCAAGGGAGTTGGACTAGATGATCTTTAAAAGTCCCTTCCAATTCAATCGATTCTACGATTCTATAATTATATAATTCTGTGAATAGGTTCAACAGAGTATGGGAGCTAATGGTTCTGCTGTGGGCCCTGATGCACAGGGGGTCTCAGAGCTCCCCTGGCCCACCAAACTTGCTTTTCCTTGACTGCAGGAAGCTATGAAGCTGCCAAAAAGCACCCCTGAGGAGAGGGAAAGGTGAGTCAGATTGGTGAGGGCTTGCAATGGTAATGGGAGCTTGCACATGAGCTTACACACCAGAGCTGAGCCACCCGGGGCTTGTCCCAGCATTCACCAGGGGCTGTCCCCTCTCCCAGGCGAGTGGTCGCCATGCAGCAGGGTCTGAAAACAGCAGTAGAAGTGCCCTGCACCCTGGCAGTGAAGGTGAACAACCTCTGGTCCTCACTGAAGATGCTGGCACAACATGGCAACCTGGCCTGCAAATCCGACCTCCAGGTACAGCCCCGCGCTCAGGAGCTTCCATGGCCAGCGGGCTCACACGCTGTTCTGGCTGGGGCTTTAAGGCTCTCTAGCTCATTGCTTATCCACACAAGGTTCTCCATTGCTGCTTGAAATCTATCCAGCTTTTCTTGCCTACATTAGCCGCTGCTTTCCACTTACTAAATGCCAAGAGAGGGGACATTGCTTTCCATGGCAAACAAACTGCATCCTCAGGGTCTGTGCTGCTGCCAGACTGTGAGGTGCTACTCTGTTTCAGTCAGAGAGCTTTCCAGGAGCCTCTTTTCACAGGTGGGAGCCAAAATGCTGGAAGCTGCTGTGTTTGGAGCCTACTTTAATGTCATGATCAATCTCAAAGACATAACAGATGAGAAATTCAAGACTGAGGTAAGCAGGAGCTGCATGTGTGTCCCACCCCTGGTGGTGGGGACGAGGCCGGGATCCCTGGGACTCTGCTTGGAGGGGCTTGGGGGGCTGTGGGCATAAAGGTAACCTTGTGCCTGGGTAGAGATGGAGACACTGCAACGACTGGAGGAGATTCATGGGCTGGACACAGGAGTGTCTGTCCTTCAGATGACACACTGTCTGTCCATTGGACTGGAAATCATGCACCTTCTCCCTCCCCACGCAGACATCGCAGATGGTCACCAGGCTGCTGGAGGAGGCAAAGGAAGGATCAGCACTTGTGTTGGCACTTCTGGAGAAACGAGAAGCTTGAGAGGATCGTAGAGCTGGGCCAGGGAATATACAGGGGATACATAAATACAGATGGGAAACATGCTTGTTCCTGCCTGGGCTTCTTTTGGCACCTTTGGGGAAGCTGCTTCTCCTGGGAGGTCCCAGGGTTATGTTCCCTGCCTGTTCCAGCCTTTCCATGGCCAAGGATGATTTTTATTACCTGGGGCCTGGACCTTGGGTCCTTGTCCTCCCATCCATGGGGCAGAGGGAGCAGGTTGGGCTGGCGGTGCCATGGGAATCTTGGTGGCAGTGGCTGGGACCCCATCGTGCTGCCTGGGTGGAGATGGCTGTGCACCTTGTAGCCCCTGCCATCCAACTTGTCTCTGTAACTAGAAAACACCCTGAGACACTCCATGAGACTGGGGCCGGGCCGGGAACTGGGGCCACATCTGTTTCTGTGCAGTGTCTTCTTTTCAGTGTGTGAAAGGGCCTGCTGGATCACTCAGTGCTGATGGAGGGCATGCTGCTGAGCATAGGGAAGCACCAGGCAGGAGGAAGGGGGGGTGTTATACTGGGAAGTGACAGTGGAGCTCTTCATAGCCCCCTGGAGAGGAAGATCCAAGCATAGGGAGGCCTAGTCCCTGTGGTCAAGGCTGTTGCTGGGCCTGAAGGCAGATATCACCTCCTCTGTGGAGCAGATTGAGCTCAATCTGCTCAGGGGATGACTACTGGGGGGAGCCCACCACCCCCAGCCCTCTGTTCCTCAGCAGTGACACGGGGGGCCGTCAGCAGGGCCCTGAGCCCACTGTCCTGCAGCAGGTCCATGAGGACGTGACCCCCTGTGCCTGTCCCCGCACACAGCACCCACGCTGGGTGCAGCGCACCAGGGTTCATGGCAGGGACGCCTGACTCACCCCATCACCTGACACCACGTGACTGATCAGCCCTGCAGGACCTTTGTGCTGGGTGGGAGAAGAGTACTGACGTTTACCCCGTGCCCATGGTGACTGTCGCGGCACTGGGAGTGGTGCTGCCAGTTTCACTGCCCAGCAGTGTCGTCCCTGCCCACCGCACCTTCCTCGCCCAGGCAGGGCTCTGTATTTAAAGGTACCCGAGGGCTGGGCCCACTGCTTTGGGAGAGCCACACCAAGGTCGGCCATCAGGACTGCGGTGCTCTCGGAAGGAACTGTTCTGTGGGGTAGGTGAGCAGAGCTGATCCCTGACGTGGCTATGCCTTGTGGAGATAGGGACACTGGGAGGTACCAGGGCTGGTGCAGGGGCAGGATGCAATTTCCCCAGTACCCTTCTTGCTCTGCAAGGACACGGGCTGCATGTGTGAGCTTGGGTCGTGTTGCATCAGATTTGGTGCATTATTTTCATTAATGATGGAAAAACGAGTGCCAGGGGAGTGGGCCGTGAGTGCCTGGCACATCCCCAGAAAGGATGGGGTGGCTGTGGGAAACTGCAGTGGAACAAGTGTTGTTTCTGTGCCTGGGGTGTGTGGACTGCAGCTGGGCTTGTGGCCAGTGGCCGCCTGTGCAAATGTAGGACTCAAATGGTAGCCTTTGTGCTGTGATGAAGCACTGACATTGCCTTCCTTTGCAGCTTGGAGTCAGGAGAAGATGTGGAACGCTAGCCAAGGTGAGCAGCCACAGGGCTAGGGCTGGTCTGTCAGTGCCACGCAGTCACTGGGGCTTGGGAAGAGGCCTGAGGGATTACCAATGTACCAGAGGGGGTGGGGGGGGGGGGGGG
>PPHD01005784.1:13310-25728 GCA_002909625.1 Bambusicola thoracicus | reverse complement strand
CTTGATTCCTCAAATCTGAACGTGAAACATGAAGCACCAATAAATACACTGCACTATGTTCATGAATACTGACTGTTTTTTATTTCTGGTGGACTACAAGAAAATAATAGTCTGACAATTCCAAGTGAGTTTGGAGGGGAGAAAAAAAAACACAAAAGGTAAAATATCACATGGATAGGTCAAAGCAGGCTGAAAAACGTTACTCTTATAGAACGAGCATTACTGAGATCAACTGTTTAATGACCAAGTTAAAAGAAGTTACTACTTAAGTTACTACCTTTTTAGATGGATCTATAGTTCATACTTGCATGAGCTTTAAGTGCTGCAATTACTATTTCAAGTTATACATAGTTTTTGTATTTGTTGGGTTTTTTTTAATGTGATCTGTAGATAGGTAACGTAGCAATAAGTATAGAACTACAAAATACCCTTCTCTGGACTAATGGGCTTATTGCTGGGTTCAGCTCACAAGAAAAACAGGTTTTCCTTAAGACTTTTCTTCCACAGGGAAGGAGGTAATGAAAGAAAAGAATGTCGTGTGTGGGAGTAAATGGGGAAAAAATATTTTAGTCTCTGAAAAGAAAGCTTCATGTGTTGCCACTAACCAGTAGATAAAGGTGAGATTAATGACCTCGTGCATATAACTTGTTTTTGCTCTTTGTTTGTGAAAATTCAAATGAGTAGCAATTTTAAAAAATTTAGTTGGTTAAACTAATAGAATATTAAAAGGAATGTAAATAATTGCAGAACTGGGAGTAGGGCTTTCTTTCACGTGTTATCTTTTACCTGTCTGCTGTCACTAGAACGTACTGAAACTGAGGAATAGGTACAAAAAATGAAAGTAATTTGTACTGCTATTTATAAAAGCTGTGGGGAAGATTTGTCAGTCCTCTTCCTGCAAAGAAATTGCAAGAGATCATACAGGCGTGGTGGACACTGAATCTGAACACGAAGGAACATCCAGGTGTTAGGCTGTTGATAGCCCTGCACAAATCCAATTTCAATATGCAAAAAAATGGGCAGAATGGTTTTAGAATCTTCTTCTTCTACTCTGGACTATTTGTGCTTAGAGCTGACAAAGTGTTATTATTCTGTTCTACATCACTGCAGTTTTAAACTTTTCTCTTAGAATAATTGATTTTATATTTTATTGTTTTATATTTTATGTCTATGCAAAAGATAAAATATTTGAAGCACAAAGCATTCTTCTTAGATATCCAGCTGTGGGAAACAGAAGCTGTTATTTTGCTAGATTTGCTATAAAGAACCATGTCATCCATATTGGACCAGAGACAATACAAAAGTTATTGTGAAAAAGATATAGTAGGCTGAATTGACATAAAACCTAGTAGTTGCTATCCATTGTTGGATACTGGCAGTTAGAAAGCACTAGAAAGAGCAAGGTCTCAGCTGAAGAATACCAGCAAGGCAGCTGTTCAAGAAAAATGTCCTGTGAAGGAAAAGGTAGTAAGTGGAAAGAAGAGAATATTATTTTATTTGATATACAATCCTGCAGTACACACAGTATAAGGCTTTCTGAAAGCTACACCAATTTGAAACTCTGCTGTGGAGAAATCTGGGTGAGAAAAATCTATATACAGAGCAGGGATACTAGACTGGAAAGTGTATTTACCTTCTTTTCTTCCACCTAGTTCAACATGGTAGATTATGAAAGTCAGGAGCACACTGTGACTTAATACAAAGATTTCTGCACCTTTTATTGATCTTTGAGCACATATTTTTTCTAACTGTCCTGTTTACTCTGCATTCTCACACAGGATTAATGAATATGTAACTCACTGGGATTTAAGCATTTCTATGCCTTCTTCAGAGGACTCTGAACTGACCCCTTGGGCATTGCCACTCTTAAGTCCTTTTCATATCTTCATGTGAACATATTTTCTCTCCTTTTTGCTGTTGTTCTTTTAATCTGTTTTAGAGCTCTGACACACTAAGAATCTTTATCTGCTCTTGTGCACAGGAGGTGGTGGATGAAGGGAGATTTTTTGCAGCCTTCAACTCCACCCACTTCTGTTATCTCTTTTAAGACCCCAAGGAATATTTAATTTAATTCTCTTTTTTATGTATCATGATCATTATCTCGACTTCACCCCATTAATTACTACGGAACATCTTTATTGTATTTTATAGCCTGAAAATGAAACATAGAAAAACACAGTGGATGTGCTCACAAATGTACACGCGGCGTAAGGGGAACTGTTTTCAGTGGATTTAGAATTAGGTGGATATTTTCCTTTTGAAATAGCTTTTCAACCAAGAAGGAAAAAAGAAAAGAAGTAAAAGAAGTAGCTAATTTTCATGAAAAAGTTCTAATGTTATTTTCTGGATTAGTCCTGAAGTCCTTTGTTTCCAGTAAATCCCTGGAGGCTGGATAACTAACAGAGCTTTGGATTAGCGGTCTGAAACTAATGACATTAAATCAATTGCGACAAGAATATATTTAGGCCGAACATTAATAATATGGCAGGCTGGGTGGCATAATGATGGAACACTGGCCCGGGACTTGGGGAGGTCTGGACTGTGTTCTTGGCTCAGCCTGTAACTTGCTGAGTGACCTTAGGAAAGTCACTCTGCCTACTTTTGCCTTATTAAAAAGTTCAATGTGGAAAGTGCTTTGAACTCTCCTGATGTCAAGTGTTATATTACTGCCATATATATTATAACCGTGCAAATGAAATCTATTAAATGTTGAGCAGAATGAAAGTGGGGAGTGCCTTTGGTAAACAAACAAAAACAACTGTATTGAAATGCTTTAGAGTCCCGTCAAATGTCAATCTCAGTAGTGATCTTCTACAGGAAAGTGAAGGAATATGATGATGCACAAAGGTCTTTTGCATCTTACAAACAGCCCTTTATGCTGCTAAGAGCAGTTTGATACGGATGTACCGTACAGAGATAAAGCTAGAAGGATGTGTCAGTGTTATGTACTTGGACTTTAAGTGTAACGTGACAGTTTGAGAAGTAAACTGGGAAAACCTTGTCTATAATTACAGTACCCTGTGGTTGGTACAGGGCTTCGTGGAAAACCACATTAACAGATGTTATTAATGATTTAGTGCCAAACTCTCACCTACGATCACGTGTGCTCTGATTGTAGCAGCACTCAGTATTTTCATCAGTAATTTGGATAATGGAAAAAGAAGGATGCTTAATAAACACGCAGACAGTACCAGCATAAGCTGCTTTCAGCTGCAAAAAAATAAGAAAAAAAAATCTCCAGAACTTGATAATTTAGAAAAATGGCTTGAAATATAGAGTGGAATTGTGTAAGAGCAAACACAAGGCACTAAACTTGTGCAGCTTCAGATCAGATGGGGATCTGCAGGAGGATCTGGGGTCTTAGCATCAGAAGACTGTCAGCTGCTGTGCAAAATGTAAGCACCCACTGGATGTACAGAAAGAAACAAGTTGGATGAGTGAAGGAATCCAGGTGGACTCCTAGGTACTTTTTCAGCACTGCCCTTCATGGAGAATGAGACAGGAGAATAGCCAAAGGAAGTCGATGAGAATGGCTGTACTGGTGAGGAACTAAGGAGCTGACATTACTTCATCTGAAGAGAAAAGAAGACAAAGGTGCTACATGATAATTGACTTCAAATTCATCAGGCACTGTAGCAAAGATGGGGAGTAACTTTTCTTCATGTCCAAATGAATGAGACATCAGATAATGAGCTAAATCCAAAGCAACGGATTTAGGTTAGACATGAAATTCCTGACAGTATGGGCAGCCCAGTGTGAGAACAGACTCTGTGCTCTCCCAGGCAATCTCTGCAGCTGGAAATTATTAAGAGCAGATTAAACTAATGTCTGAGAGAGGAGTGCTGGATTGACTGAGCCCTAAAGCAGCCGTTCTGCTCACATCTTGCTGTTCTTTGTGAAGGCCAGGCTAGAAGTTGGAATGGTGACCTGAAATAGGTTGGGTGTAAGGCTTTCATTCCAGTGTTGTTTTTTGGGGTTTTTTTTCTGGTGCATGTTCTATCTTCTGTTGCTACCTCGATGTAATTTATAGACAGCTAGTCTATGATAGTTTCATTAGAAGGGCAATGTAAATAGAAGTGGTGAGAAAAATATATTAATGTTTGTAAAGTACTTTACGAGCCCCAGCTGAAAGGCAGTATATAAGCACAAACATTGCTATGGGAAATCAATGAATAAAGTAATAAACTGAATTGAATAAGAAATGAAACAAAACCCCAAAAAGTGCTATACTCTGCACATAAAACCCATAAACTATATATTAAGCTTAAATAATACCCCATTTTAGGAGGGTTTTTTTTTTTAAATTAATTAGGGCTTTCTCATTTTCCAAAGTTCAAACAATTAATCACAAGCCTATGTAATCAAAAGTAAAGTTTATTTCTTATTCCCTATTCATATTGCAATCCTAGCATTTGAGATGATTACATACTATATATAAACACATACCCACTATGTAATCATTTAAAGTGCTGGGAGCAGTGTATAGGTAGTTCAAAACGAACACCAACCATCAATAGCATCCCAGAGCACAGCGCATTATGAGAGCGAGTTTAATCTGTCCCTGAAATGAATTTGACTTGTTCATTAGCGAGATGAAGAAAACTGATTGCAGTGAACTATTTCCTTCTACATCAAAGAAGGGATAATTGTAGCCTGAAGATTACTTTTCTTAAAGGAAAAAATATGTTTGGAAGATTGGCAGTGTTTTTAGAGTCGTAACCGATCAATCCTGGATTCTATGGCATTATTTTTATTGATTTTACTTAATCATTTAATTTTAAGATGACCCACTCTGCTTTAAATACATAAGATTTTCCTATTTCTTATATGATAATTGCTTCTTTGGTACTATTCCAGCACTCTTTGTATGGTTAAAAAAAAAAAAAAGAGGCAGAAGCATCAAATGAAGGATTGTTTGAATTGGAAGACTAACGAGTATTTCAGGTAAGAGAGTTTGAGGGGAAAAATTAAGGATTATAGCTTAAAAAGAGCAAATTCCTTAATCACTAAGAAGACAGTCTGATAGTCAACATTTGCTTATTCGTTAATGTGAACAGATAACATGAAAATACATGGTAACTAATAAAAAAAACCCTGAACAGCATGTTTCTTTCTTTCATAACCAGGTTCTTCAAATCCACACTTACTCTAACAGTGGAAGCAGTTCCAGCAGCAGCAGCACCTTGAGGAGGACATCAGGAGGAGGTCAGAGAGGTAGTTTTATGAAGTGCATTAATTAGACGTAATGATGTATTCTATTTTACAGGTCCTTTCATCTAAGGTTTTTGAAGCAATTTATAAACATTGCTGCACTGCAAAAAGAAAAACATTGCATAAAACTTTCAGGACTACTGAAGTATTACTGACTTGCTGTAATAACTAGGCATCAAAATGTCCAAGTCACCATTAAAATACCTTAATTTAAATGCATTTAGTTGCATCTAGATGCTTTCACTTTGTCCCAGTTTTCTTCATATTATTAAAAACCATACAAACAGAGCCAGATTCTGTTCTCTCATCCAGCTGGGACCTGTTCTGACAACCTCTGTTGATATTTGCTGCCACGAGGAGCAGGCAACTGCCATGAGAGAGCTCTTCTCTGGGCTGAACAAACCAAAGGACCTCAGCTGCTCCCCCCACCCCTTGCCCTCCAGGCCCTCCCCCATCTTTGTAGGCTCCTCTTTGGTACTTGATCAGGGCATCAGGTACTCCTCTGTCCCCTCCCACTCTCCCCAGAGGGAACAGCTTTGCCCCACAGGGTGAAGCCCAGCCCTGCAGCCAGCAGCCCTGTCCACCCTGGGACAGGCAGTGCCTGACAGGTGTGTGCTCAGCACTGCTGCACTGGCTCCAGATCTTTTTTTTGCATGACAGCAGCATGGGGTGCACAAAAAAAAAAGGCATTTTCACACATAGCTCCTAAAGCCCTTCTTCTTGCTCTTTCTCAGTGATTTCACCTCTCACAGCAAATTTAAAGAAAACAATCCTTGATTTCCTGCAGCAAAAGTTCTCTCTTCACAGCCAGGAGCAGCTGGAGGATGCCAAATGATGAAGAGCATCACCCTCTTACATCTTTGCAGAAAAGAAGAGCTATGACCCCAAGAAAGAACACCTTCAGACACAAATACAGCAGACGCCCAAGCCTCCCAAGCCTTCTGATTCCGATACCACCGCCATCACTGAGCTTCCCAAAGGTTTTAGATTTCGTTGCACCTTTCACGTGCCATTCACTCCCAAAAGAGGTGAAACTAATCCACTATGATTCTTGCCAGACCAAAATTGCACAAACACTTGCTCAAATTAAGGCCAGTTTCTCATTAACAGGTCTGTCAATTAACTCTTCATTACCCGTGCCAGCAGCATGAATTATGAAAAGAAGGCATGAGAAGTAATTGGGGTAAGGACTTACAGGTAAGAGGAAAAGGAGAGTATGTATGATATATATGTCTCCAAATACAATTTCAGTGTGTGTAACTATTAGGGTAGAAACCATATGGAAAAAGAATCAGCGTATGTTTAGACTCTCTTCCCAGAGCTTGCAATCACAGACATACCTTCGTACCAAGGTCCAGCAAACTTTCCTTGTCCGTGCACACACCTGACCCCAAACCAACAAGAGCATAAGCAGAACGTATCATGACCAGATAGCTGATCTTCTCAGCTGCCTCCAAAGCATCTTCAGTCTTAAAGGAGAGAGGAATACGTTTCAGAGAGAACGAATTCAGATAAATGAAGTCAACCAACTCAGATTACTCTGTTTATTGAATATCACATCACCAGTAAGCTGCCCCCAGTCACACTGAAAAGAATGGAATTGGCTTTTTAACATAACTCTGTTCTGCCAAAGAAAAAAATAGCATATATATACATATATATTAGAAAAGAGGAACATGGGCTCAATATGGTGACTTCTGCCTTTAACGGTGTGGGCTTCCCTGCTGAATTCCCATGTCCTCACCTGGTCTGCCTTTGCAGACTATAGCATCAAATAACCCTTCCAACAGACATCCTCGTTTGAGACTGTTTCCTCCAAACTTAGGCATGCTTTCCATTGAGCCAATTACTTTTTCTCACTTTCATCCTTAAGAGGGATTTTAGCACTGCTGATTTGGAGGACCAGAAATCATAAGCCTAAAAGGCTTGTGTAAGATTAAATAATTATTATAATAAAAAGTAGCCACAGAAATGTTATGTTTAGTAAGCTTTTATTCTGCAGCATAGAAGTCACCCCTTCCTAACTTACTTTTCAATGGATAAATTAGCTTACACTCTCCAAGTGCTTAATTGCATTTTCATCTATTTTAAATCATTGCCAACCAGCACTGATCCCTGTGGAGTGCTGATGAAGCTGCACAAGCTACGGTACCCCTGTAGTTAGCTTTCACTAAACTAAACTAGATTTAAGAAATAAATAAATCTTACAACAATGATAGTAATAGCAATAGCTTGTCTTCAATTTCTCTCTCTTTGTCTCTCTCTCTCTCTCTCTCTTTTTTTTTTTTTTTTTACCTCAGTGCTCAAACATAAGATTGAAGTCTGCCAAACATTACGTCCACCAAATTTTTACTGCTAAGAAGTTGAGGTCACCCAATGTGAAATACAGAGACAATTAGATGATCAAAATACCTCAGGAGAAGAATGAATGAACAATTTGAAACAAAAGGGAGAAAAGCACTGTGCACTCCATCAACAGCATCTTAAATGCAAAACATCATTGTACAGAACTTTATTATGAAGTGATAAATCAGCACCCTGAGGCTTCATTAACTTCAGTGGAACCAGACTGATTTATGCCAGCTGAGTCAATGGCTGCGTTTATATGTCTGCATACGTCAAAATTAATCACGTATGGAAAAAATAGAAGATTCTAGGAATATATCCCAGAGGAGAAGATGTAATATATATGCTTATTTAAAAATTCTACTAATAAACTAATATACACAGGACTGAAATGGGGAGAGACCAAACATGAAACGTGGGTATATAGGCTCCTTCATTACAAAACATAGGAAACTTGTCTTTGGTGGAGAGAAGATTGCACAAAACATTTCTCTTTCTTCTGGGTTTTTGCTTCTTAGGTGATACTTAGCAGGGACCTCTGTGCCTTTCTACAGGACTCTGAGTGACACAACTGTCCTGAGGTGGACTTCTGCCCTCATGTATGGCAAGAAACAGGTGCAGTTGAAACATAGTGACCCTTTGAAGCCCCATTTCTTGAGATAGTAGAGAGCCAAGGGCTGGATCATTGCTTTCTTGGTTAAAATTTCTTCAAAGTATCATAATTTGTCAGTGAGTGAATTCAACAAACTGTGGGAGTACAGTTGGCTTCTCAGCTCGTGTTGCAGACAGGGAGAAGAGTGCACACTGCCTGCAGAAGGTTCCCAAATGTCCGGGTTCCTTGAAGTGAAATACAGTTACTATACTGACTTGTTGGCAGTACTTGGTGTTTGGCACTGATGTAGAGTACAGCTTCTCAGAACTGATGGTTTTATGGTCTCAAACAGCTCACTGGGATGCAATTTGGCTGGTTGAACAGCTCTTGGCTTGGGAGTTTTCTGTGTTACATCATGCTTGTACCCAATTCTTGCTTTTTTGGCATTTAGCTGCAGTTTCTGCCCTCTCTCTGGTAAAGAATAAGGAAATTGTGAAGATTTAAGTGGTAATGAATCTCCATCATTGCCTGAAAGCTTGGAAGCTGCTGACCACTGCTTCAAATAGCATAGTCTATTCAGGAGAGTGACTGGTTGATAGATACTTCTCCATTTAGGCAGAGGACCAGGCTCAGGCTCTCATTTGTCCTCAGTGGACACGACCTATTCATTGATAAGGAAGAAATGTGAGACAAGAGCTTTTGGACCTCTGCAGTTTCTGATTTGTCTGTGGATTTTTTGTCCTAGCTCTGATACGGGTTTTGGCTAAACAATTTATAAGTGAGCATAACATCACTTATTCTAGCTCTGTTTTAATTGTCACATGGAAAGATTTAGACATCTTTAGGACAACTTACACAGAGAATACAACCAAAATGCATTGAATATGACATTGTTAACATCTTTATTAGAACCTAATCTGAGTCCCACAGTTGTTTTTTAACGAGTATCAGTGAAAAACTGGGGAATCCACCGGTCGCAGAATTAGAGTAGTAGGGGTTGGAAGGGTCCCCTGGAGATCTCCTAGTCCAACTAAGGGGCTATATATCTGCATGTTACTTTTGACTCACTTGAGCGTTCAAGCTCAAAAAGCAGGAGAATGTGCTTAGTATCTATCAACTCTTAGTCAACCACAGCATCATCACTCTGAAGAAGGACAGTTTTACAGTTATACCACAGAAGTTTTTATAAAGAATCAAACTTCCCTGCCAGTATGTTTCGTCTAGTGCTTGCTTTAATTTTCAACAGCGTTAAATGAAGTGTTCTTATATGATAGTGGCTGGATGAGACTTACAGTGAACCATAGTGCTGAAGCAGTCTTTAAAAAAATAAAATTCTTCGGTAGTTCTTTGTTCCTTTGTAAGGTCATTGCAGCTGTACCTCTCCTGAATTCTTTTCAGATATGCACGTCCTCTGTCAGCATTCTCCATCTCCAGCATTCAGACTCCTGCAACCTTCCCGCTGGTCCACATCCTCACGCAGTCTTCCCAGTAAGGGGAAGAGAGCTGTAGAGAATAGAATAACCATGGTTACTCCTACATCAAGTCAGAACTGAAAAGTAATGTTATCCATGGGCTGAAGGAAGCTCAGCCTTGCAGTCTATTCTTTAGGTTCCTTTCCTACAAATGCAGTGGGAGAGATGGCGTTTGGGTGCCAATGAGTCATGCGCATCAGAAAGGTGATCAGGTACTGATTTCTTTTGGGATCCACTCTAAAGAAATGAAAGCTCACTTTTTTCAGTTCAGAGCATTTGCCAGTAGATGGTGTGAGGAATTTCTCCAATCACAGTGACACCAAATGGTGCTGACATCTGAAAAAAAAGCAGTGTTTTATGACAGTAGCAAGAATTACTTCTCCTTGTGAATCTATATTCTGTCATAGAGTTTACAATTGCACTTGCTGAAATGCTGTCATTTTCATTTAAACTAAAGGTCCTCTGCAGCAGGCAGCTCCACAAAGGGTCTCACCTCGTCAACAGCCATTTCTTAGGAGTGTGAGATTAGCGGAGCGGCAGCTGAAACAAAAGCTACCTGTTAAATACACTGAGGGTCAGCTACAGGAGGATGATGCTAGATGCTTCAAAAACAAGGCCTCAAGGTACACAGAATAGATGCAGATTATTATTAGGAATGACTGCAACCCCTGAGGTTTTCCCAAACCTCAGCTCTAGTGTCTAAATCTGTCTTCCCATTCCCCCTGTAAGACAGCCAGAGCTGCTGGACTCTCCAACTATTCAGAAGACTTTCAAACATCACCTCTTCATGAAAACCTGAAAATGCAATACCTACAGGTAGCAGGCTTGGTTTTTCAGGTTGCGCGGCATTTGGGAACTCTCTCTTGTTTCTGAGATTACTAGTAGTTCAGAACTAAATCAAGCTTCTGATTTAAGTTTTTGATGGTTAGGGTGAACGTGAATGATTTTACACAACTTTAATGGAAGATAAACAGCAAAATGAGCCAGTTTGACACAAGGAATGAATTGAAGTTTAAAATGACTCAGTTTCCAAAAGTTTTATCATGGAATTTCTCTTTGTTCCTGTTCCTGTATTTGAGAGAAATGTGGCACACATAGAAGACTAGTAGCTATTTTGGTCAGTAGTGCTTGAAAAGAAACCCATCTACTTTCACAGTTTTATTAGAAATGGTATCCTGAGAGACTGGATTTGTATTCTATGGTTTTTTTTAGGCAAGGCTGCACTATACCTGCAGTTTTCCTGGCAGAATTTGTATCATTAATTTATGTAAACCAAAGGCAGTGAGGAATCCAGAAACCATTTTAAAATGTGTGTAAGGCATACATTTAGAACTGAAACATCCAGATTCTTTCTATCGCCTATTGCTGCGTGACTTCTTTTCAGTTCCTTCTTGAGTGTGCCAGTAATCTTTTCTTCTCTTTGGTAAGTCACAGTAACCCAGTATATGAAAAAGTGCTTTGAAACATCTGCTCTGGATTTGTTTTTTAATTAATTAACAAGTAAATGCTTTTCTGGTTGTGGTGAATTATGGCAACTTGTGTTAACATCATTTACCGTAGACTTTGATTATAGCATGATCTTTCTCCTCAGATAATTTTAAGATGATGTAGTTTCAACCTCTGTAGTTTCTCCTCATTTTCATATGTTTTTAATGTGAGATTCCAGTTTATTAACAGCTGCATCACTTTACAGTGCCAACGGATGCTATTATACAACCAGGCTAGGAGAACAGAATTCAGCACGCAGGTTTCAATTTCCTTACCCTTGGTAACAGGGCTGCAGAAACCGAGGAGATGTACTCCCCTCTTTCTTTCAGTATCTAATACTTTAATACTTGGCACTTAATCTTTATTACAGACACCAGTAAAGCAGATGAGCAAAGTTATTTTAAAGTCTTTTCATACAGGATTTATCTTCTCTCCTTCACGTCTGCAGTCTGTCATACATCAATTTGTGGTCATAAGGTACAAAATAACAGTTTTTTACTGAAAGAAAATAAAATTCTCGGCTTGGTTCAGAGCAGGGTTCCAGGATAGCTCAATGGGTTGTAGGCTACAGACATTTTGCCTCTGACAGGGCTTTGCTTTGCCTTCTCTGCATGTCCAGAGAGGTGCTATGTGGCAGTGTTCAGAATGAGGAACTGGGCCTCTACCACCTGCGGTGACGTTGGGCCACTTGGGGCAAAGGACTGATCAGAAAGTACAGCATCCAGTTCTCTTACCTGGCAGCCAAGCCCAGGGAGCACCAGCTCCATTTGTGCTGCTGAATGCATTTAGCTATTCATTAATTTTTCGATTACTACAGATGAGCACATGAGCTCTTCTTCCTCCTCGTTCCTTCATCCTCCTTGTCCCGGAATGGCTTTTAGCTGCAATGCCTGGAACTCAGACAAGCAGTGTCGCATCTTTTCTTGCAGGAGAAGAGAACGAAGATTTATAGTGTGAGCTACCAAATGATGAACGAGGGGGAAGTGCTTCCTCCTCCTGCTATCTGGGGAAATCTAATCTTGCATTTTAGACTTGGAGCAGTCAGTTTTTTCCAGATCACATAAAAAATTTTGTGTAGGAATGACCTTTTCGTTTAAGCAAGGAAAATGGAAGAAATATATTTGTTTCAGACTGAACTGATTTAGATTTTGGTTCAGTTTTTGATCTAACATCATGGTATTGAGGATAAAATATTGAGCAGTGCTGTGAAGAAGGTTATGCTGTAGTTACCATTCATGGCCAATATACTTAAGCTGGTAACAAATGCTGCGCAAAATGATATAGTGGGAACACATCACTATGCTTGTAA
>PPHD01005783.1:0-25730 GCA_002909625.1 Bambusicola thoracicus | reverse complement strand
CAATTTACTCTAGAGGAAAGGGAAAACAAGGCTGTGTAGGACAGCTGCCCCACAGTTTCACTCCCACCTTTACAGAGGCTGCAAGTGTTCCTGCAGACTCCTGAGCAGTGTCAGCTGGGTGGTGGTTTCTTTTTCCCCATTCTGCAAGAAGAGGAATGCTAGATGGGTAAAAGAAAACAGCTGGGTAAGCAAAGGCCTGCAGTTTTGTCCCTATATAAGGCATTGATTTATAAAATTGGGTCACTTAGTACAGCCCGCAGCGCTTTCAGAAAGATACTGGAGGAAATAAATCTGTTTTTTATGTTCTCTGACTTACTAGGACCTAGACAAAATGTGATTTGTCCATCTGAATAGAGAGTATGCTTAGTGTCTCAGGATCACTCTTTGTGTCTTCCTGGGTATGGGAAATGAAAGACAAGAGAGGGAGGCAGCCCACTGCATCTTAGCTGTGAAGCTGATATTTATTCCAGAGTGCTGTAGTTTGGGGAAGTTTTTACCTCTTTGGCCTGTGTTCACCACTGAGTGATTTGAAAATGTGGGAGTTACTTAAAGTATCTTGGTGTTCTCTTCTGCTTTTAGTGTGAAGATGATCTGTCTCACAGCCAGAAGGATACAACGGAGATGGCACCTGGGCTGGAGGACAGAGTCGACGTTCGATACCTTCAGTGGTTAAATGGGAAGTTGAGGTTCCAGTGGCGGAGTCTGCATGCTCAGCACCAAGAGCAGTGCAAGCTTTTACATAAGGTAGATGATTCTTCTAACCCACTATGGCATTGTTTATTATTTAAAAGCCTTGTCAGCTAGTGCTAAATGTATAAATGATTCTTGCTTGCTAGTTCGGCATTTTCTCTAGTTAAAAGTGAGTTACTCTAAATATAAATACCCCCACCTTTCCCCACTGAGGCAGAACCATGAGCAAATGAAGTATGTCCTGTGTTCATAAGGTTGTAATTGCTGTATGAAAGTCTCCCTCGCAGGTTGGCGCATTGGTCACTTTCATAACTAGGTGGGCTGTCTCCATTTTCCTCAGAAGATGTCTGGTAGAAGCAAGACAGCATTTGGCTCTCAGAGACGAACTAACACTTGAGTCACTGCTTATCACAAATGTGCACTCAACATTCTGAGCCCAGATGTCAAAAGTCATAGCTGCAAAATAAAATGCAGTTTCCCTTTCTGCAGTTCTAGGGAGCATCTGAACAAAACCCAAAAAACAACTTTTAAGTCAGGGAACATTCAGTCTCTACCTGGCTGAGATTCCAGTTCTATTTCCGTTTGTGGATGGTGTTTATATGCCCATCCCAATGCAGGTATCTGAGAAGCACCTTGTCTGCTTAGGACAGATGCAACCTGCAGTCCCAAAGTTGACAGCAGTGGTGACTCTGGAGATGAGTTTAAAAAAAAAATAATAGATAAGAAGTTGTAAAAATAGTGCTGAAAGTTATCCAGTAGTGTTTTCTCTAACCTCTCCTGCCTTCTCCTTCTGTATGGAGCCGCTTGGTGTTGTGCCTGGAGGCTTGACAAATAATCTTTTCAAGGCTCAAAACAGGTTTGAGAAATTTCTCCTCGAAGAAAGCATATCAGCAAGTCGTCAGAATCAGAACAAGAGGGTTTTGAATGAAGATACCTTCTTTGCTTTAATCCTGTGTGTGACAGAGCAAGGCTGAAAACTATAATGAGGTTACATTTTGTTCTTTACATGAATTGATTGCCGGGGAAGATGTCTGATTGACAGCCCTAGGGAAAGATCAGGTGCTGTGTGTGCAGCATCTCAAATAACCTTTTGCTTCTCATTGCCCACTGTGAATGTGCTTTTCTGAACTGCAGAGGAAGATAGCAATTCACCTTAAGTGCAGGTGCAGTCCTTGGCTTTTGCACTGAGATTACAGACAGCAATGCTATTGGGAGAGATGACTTAATGATGTAAAACTCAAATGAAGTGTTCTCCCCTTGATAAGCTACCTCTATTTGAGGTATGCTGATTTTTATAGTAGGTGAGGCAAATATTCCATAAGTCATCATCGGTGCTCTGATTTATCTAGTACTTGGCAGGAACAAATCATTAGGCAGCCTCGATACCTCAGCTTGCAGTTAATGGGAGCAAGGAAGAATTAAGAGCAGGTCAGAGCTGGGGCCTTGAGAACAGAGATCCTCTCTCTGTCTGGGATGAAATGAAGAGAGGTGCTGAATGGGCAACATACCGAAGTGGTGACAGGGAAGATGATGACCTCCTATGGGGATTGTACTTTGAAATAAACTTGGACTTTTTTTTTCCCCTCTGGTTATTGGAGGAAAAATGTTCATTCACATTAAGACTGGTGCAGTCGGAAAACAACTTGAGACAGGCTAGTTACTATGCAGTTTCCTGGACTGTGGTTTTCAGAGTCTGCAAGACTAAGCAGCAGAGGGAATGTTTCTCTGTTCATTCAGTTTCCCCATGCTGCCATTACTGCCTTCTCAGTCACTGCTGGACTAGGTTGAAAGCAATAAGCTGTGCTGCTGATAATTCGTACGTTCAGACTGTGCTCTGTGGTGTATGCACAGGGCTACCATCACAGATGTATACATCTAAGGATTGATTGGGGCCCAGCTCCTCCATTTGTGATCGCACACTGATATTATGTGTGCTCAAATATGTATGTGCGACTGCGGGAGTTCTGTTCAGAGCTATAATAAAGTGCAGCGCTCTGATTTATATTTTAGTTTGAATTAAAAGCAAGGAAATTGAAAGGCAGAAGTGACTGGAAAGGACTTCACTGCAGTGCCAACTTAATGTTAACTTCTACGGCCACACAAAACACTGTGCGTACAGTTGAACAGCTGCATAAACAACTATTTGCATTCTCTGACTCTTATGGAGAAGTGTTGTCTGTGCTACTGCATTAACTTAGCTTTAAAACTTCTAAACCAACTTGCTTTGTCTTAGATGACTGAGCTTACCCACGTGACCTGTATGTGAGCTGTTGCTTTCCTCACATAAACAGCAAACACAGTGTACAATAGGCTAATGAGTGTTATGTTTTTCAGTTACACTGACAGATCCACAGGACTTTTTTCTACGAAATGATAATTACGGTTTCTGCTCGCTCTGTTTAATAACTTACTGGGTTATGTATCTCAACTGTGGAACAGCCTTATTTACTCTGATCACGAGCTATAGCTTTTGCCAAGTAGTGGTGACACTTCCACATATTTTGTTCTGTGACTCACACAAGCTCAAAAATACCATATTCTCTATTTGGGACTTTCTGAGAAAAATGCAGCACACTCGGAAAATATATCCCTACTCAGGAAATGACTGCTTTGCCATGCTGTCTTATAAGCATGGGGATTGCTGCTGGAGACAAGAGTCGTACACGGGATCCTGCAGGAAGCAGACAGCGTTGGAGCAGATCAGCAGAGGTGGTGAATGATGTCCATCCTCAGAGGCTTGTAAAAAACATATACATGTTGGCAGTAGTCCTTGTTAGAGCAAGGGGCCGGACTGAGGACCTTCAGAGGTCTTTTTTGGTTCCGTGACTTTGTGGAAAAAATGGAATATGGAATTGCTTGGTTGCTCAGGGATGTGTACTTTCAGGTTACAAATGATGACTCACGTTGTAATGAAATAGTGCTGTATTACCTGGAGAAAGTGAAAAGGAGCGGTAGGAGGGAGATGCAAGGTGAAATGGGCAAAAATAAATGGCACTTGATTCTCTAAAGTATGCAGATGATAGCTGAAATCCTCCTCTGTATGGTATGGGTTCTCCGGGGGCACTGTGTACTCTGTCCTGTCTGCAGCCGCATAGGGTGTGTAGTACAAAGTTCTGCAGTAAGCAGGTTCAAGCAGTGGGGAGCGAAGCCTGCCTGGAGCTAGAGCCAGTCGTGGTGGGAGCTGCTTGTTAGGTGCCCTGCCTGCTGCTCTGCTTTGCCAGCCCTTCTGCTAGCTAGCTGCTTTTCAGTGCCTTCAGCTCCCTAAGGCACGCCAAGCTCCCAGACACCTACGTGCCCCGCTGTAGGAAGGAGACTTCCTCAGGGAAATCGTAACCTCTCTGCTGCTGAGGAGTTTTGAAGCCTGAGGCTGTGAGCTGTTGAATAACATTATAATAGCTTTTCAACACAGGCAGGTTTGCCTGCTTTGAAAGTCTAATACAGCAATACTGGCATAATTCCTTCCAAATTCTCAGTGGTACTTATTTACCTGATAGACATTCAAATACATCGAAGCATGAGGGGTACATTACCATATTAAGGCACGCCTCTTGGCTTCTTCTCTTCTCTTCTTCTTCCTCTCAAGTGCCAGTGGAATATCTATCTGCCTGCCTTTTGATCCCTCTTGAATTCATAGGGGAGAGAAGCTGTTTTTTGTTAGGCCTTGAATTGCCACTTAGCCTTAAAATGTGGACGAGAAGCCTTGCATAGTTTCAGAAAAACAGCTTAAAATTGGCTTTTTTATTCCTCGGGTCTGTTAAATGCTATTATGCCACAATCAGCATGTAAAAAGAAATAGCGGAGTTTCTGCAAAGCTGATGGATTTCCTGTGGGTATTTTCAGCTGTCTTCCACTGAAGACTAGGACAGAAATTACAAATGAAATAGAGGAGGGTTAGCCTGAATTCAGAGGTGAATTTTGTTAAGCATCCGATTGTGGACTGTGGGCATATTTTAGTGGGAATAAAATGATATTCAATGGAATTATGGACAATAAAGAAGACTTTGATATAAATGGTATTATCAGATCGTGGCAAAATGGCAATAATGGTTCTTATGTGCTTGGAAATTGTAACAGCAGGAGTTGTGAATGCAAAGAGGGGCTGTGAAGTACCTCCTATGAAAGGAGTGGGTTCTTGTGTCTCCTCAAAGATCAGTAATATAAAATAAGTTGTGTTACAGTGGGTTAGATTGGCGGTATCTGTGCATCCTGTGTTGGGGTGAAGGGATTTGGGCAAAGTCTTGATGCTCTGAACAGCAGAGGGCAGAGACTGATGCTGGATGATGACTTCGTTATCAGTAATTTACGAGTGAGCTGAACTGCGGTTGTTGGATGCATCTCTGTCTTGGCATGAAGAATCTGCTGTAATGGCTACATTGGTGGTTCTGAGGTTTTTTTAAGTATTTGAAAGGCTTTGTTTTCCTAATGTGACCCTGCCCTTAGATCTCAACAGATCTCTTCAATGCAAATGCATGTAAGCTGTGATCAAGGCCCCTTTTCACCCTCTTTCAGAGGAATTAACCTGCTGATCTTTTTGCAGGTTGACCGAACTCAAGGGCGTTTAGGAGTTGGTCCTGGATGCTTCCCAGGAGCAAAGGCTGTGCCTGTACTCTCAGGCTGTGTAAGGTTCATTCAAACCTGCCTCCTCTTTGTTTGGTTCCGTGCAGCAACATCTCCACGTGCCCTCTGCCTCTCACCCTTCACCTGTAGCTTTTGTCTCGGTACTCTTTCTCTCTTTAAGCCTTGCTTCATCTTTAGTCAGAACATGATTTTTCAATAACAGCTTGTAAAAATACACATACCGGATTGTGCCAGCATCCATCTATTCTGGTCTCGGAGGAACACTTTATTCCTCTGTTGCTACAGCTTTGCAGTATTTGTTTTGAGCTTCAGCCGGTAACGTGGCTGCAGCATACCTTTGAAGAGGGCTTGAAATTCAGCCCTGGTGCCATGGCCCAAAGCTTTTGCTGCTGTGGTTACATGGGAACGCGGCCGGGAGAGCCACGGTGAGCAGAAAGGAAGGCCGTTGTGTGGGGAGGTGCTTTTTTAGTTTTAAGCTTGCATAGCTTTGTACATGTGACAGATGGTTGTCACCAGGAGTGAGTTTGGGGAAAGGGATGCTAAAATATTCCAAAGTTTCAGAGCAGGGTTGATAATTGCCCAGTGCCTGTCAGCTTTAAAATAGTTGTCAATACCCATGTGTATGATAAAGTTCATATTAGAATAAAGGAAGAAAAGCAGGAAACATTCTCTGTCTTCTGGCAGAAATATTAATGAAATATGAGCGACTCTCTGACAAATGCGTGCTGCTATCTTGTTTGGCAGCTGCAGTTATTACAGTAACAAAGGGATCAGCTCTGAATAGGACGAATTGCTCTTTATTGTTCCCTTGCCTAAGTTGGGAAGCTTCTTCATCAAATAATTGATGATACCATCACCAGTACAGCTGGGACAAGGTCCCAGTAAGAGAAAGCCAAGAATATATAGTATTAGAACAGATACTTGCTGTAACCTGGTAGCGTATTCTGCTTTAAAGGAAGCGATCAGCAGTTATTCTGAGGCCATCCTTTACCTCTGTTAAGACTTGTACTGTCCGTGTATATGTTTTTTCCTCTCATGTTATGTACAAGAGTGTGTGCAGAGTAAGGAAAAAAGACTGAGATGTGAAAAAGGGAGTAATCGTTCACTTCTACTCTGGGGCAGCAGAGGCAATTCCTGCATGTGTTTCTGGTAAAGAGTGCTGGATGGTCCATTTTGTGGTGGGTGACCATAGGTTCCCATAGACTCTCTTACAAAGCTCTGTTGTATTGGTGGTTGCAGTTAAATTGGACTTGCTATTGGCAGTAGGTGTGTAACCACTGGTTCACATCACCACTGCATCCATGCGAGCTGTTGGATGGCAGCTAAAGGTGCTGTTAATTGTCTGGTCCTTACAATTACAAATGTCTTTTACTTTAATCTATTCCAGATCCATTTATTCACTAGTGGCTCTCATTCGGACCAGGCCCTTGGACATCTTTCTGTCACAGAAACAGATCTCATCAGACATCCGGAGAACTACAACCAGGTAATGCTTGTTCTGTAATCCTTAGATGCTTAGGATGCTTTAGACAAAGACTGGTCAGCAAAAGATTGCATTTCTTGTAACGTTTAACCATTTCTAATAGAAATAAAGGCTTATATTGCGGAGCTGTCTGTCTCCCCCTTTATAACTTGTACCCACCAAATACTTTTTTTCCTTGTTTGAAAAAGCATAGGAGATACAAAGATATTGGTCTGGGTTGTGTAAAAGCTGGTAGACAGGGAATGGGGAGAGACCTGAATGAAATTACCAGCGATTAAAAGGCTTGTAGAATAAATCTGTTATAGACCAGCAGGCTGACTACTTCTGCTTGCTGCTAGTAACCATGCTGGGGGCACCTAGGCAATGTGTCTATGTTTGACCTTGCATGAATGGGCTGTTGTAATAGGAGGGGATCTGATTTCTCTCTCCGGGGGAACCAAAGCAGATCTGATGCTAGGATTCATTACTTCCAGAAATTGTACAAGTGGATTACCTTTTTGGTTGGTAGTGTGGCTTATTTTCTGAAAGGTTTTAGAATCTAGGAGTCAGAAAATGGTTTGTCTTGGAATGGTTTATCTTGAGAGATCACCTGGTGCAGCCCCACTGTTTAAGCAGGGTCACCTAGAGCCCTACTGATCATGAGATCAGTACTTGGCAGTTTCTGCAGTCTGTTCAAATCTGTTTACTCAAGGAAGATATTCTTTCTGCTGCTACTTTAAGAGTAGAAATGGGTATTGTAAATATTGCACAGAAAGTAATTCTGGAAAGTAAATCTGAAGATGGGAGATAGGAGGTTTGAACGTGAGACTAAAGTAAAGGGCACGTTAATCTTTCATTACTGAGAATTCCTTGGATGAATGGTTTGCATCCAGCCTCTTGATTAGGTTCAGCTGCCTAGAACATTTTCCTGGAAAACTATTGTAGAGCAGGTGGTTAGGTCAGCTTGAGATTGCTTTCTCATTTCTGCTTCACAGTCCCTTTCCTAAGGTTTGCTCGGCAGCTCAGAACAGATAGCATTGCAGACCTTTGAAGCCCATGCTTTACAGTCTCTTGAGCTTAGCAAACGTCCAGGAAGGTCTGGTGAGCTGGTATGAGAAGCTCCTACACTGTATGGAAGGACTTTGCAACTACTGTTTTGCAAAGCCTTATCCTGAAATCATCACTCATCTCTTACAGTATAGCACAATGACACTGCTATAAAGCCCATTTGGGTTTGGCAGCACTGTTAATTAATCATTCCAGAAGTCTTTCTTGCATGCTGTTTGCTTTCCTCAGTCAGAACCATAAATCTGGAAGTGGGAGGTGATCCCATTTGAGAGGTTGGTCTCATACCTGGCGTCGCACTCACTATGGCAGCTTCAGGTGCATTATTCAGTGGCGGCTCAGGATAAAATGGAAAGAATCTGTGTTTATTTCAAACAGGGTGCTGCAGTCAAGAAGCAACAAAGGTACCCTCTAAATCTTAGTTCTAATCTGTTAAGGTTTCATTCTACCTTTCCCAGGTTTAAGCAACGACTAAATAAAATGTGGTATACTCCTTTTAAGCAGATGATCACTGAGGGACAGAGGCAGAGTAGCAGCAGATGTTTTCTTCACATCAGCTGTGAATGGCCAGGCTCCATCTCCAGTTTCTGCTTCTCTAGCAGCTGTAATCCCAAACAAGTTCCAGCTCCGGTGCTGGATCGTTTGAGCAATCTTCCTGGCTTTTGTCTCTCCTTACCCCTATTTCCCAAAGGCAGCTTCCAGAACTCAGATGCTCAGTATATACAACGAGTCCCGTATAACGAGGTGGCATGGACTTGAAAAGGCAGGGGTACTGCAAGTGCCAGTGTTCCAGATGGGTATAATACTCAGTATGCAAAGTGATACTTCTTTGGAAAACATAGTAAAAAGCCTAATTTTTCAGATATCTTCATAAGATTAAGTGAATTATGCATATTTGAGGAGCTTGGTTTCCAGTATTGGTACAGATGGCAGCGCTCTGCCAAATGTTTTATTCCAAAAACTGTGAACTATCTTTTTCTCCTTGAGTAATGTGACATTTCTGTTAATGTCACCTCAAATAATATCCCGCCGCGTGGATCGATAGAAAGAGCAAGCATGAGAATTTCTTACTGTGATGCACCCATAGTTGGTGGATGGCGTTGTAAATTCCCTCTTGTGTTGGGCATCCTTCAAAGGGTAGAAATGCAAAGAGGACTGAAGTGTCAAAATGAGCCATCACAGAAAGGACATCGGGCTGCTTTTATTGAAGCCACGAGAACGCTTCCATCCGTAATATCTTCAGATAAGTTGCTCTGACCTGCAATAAAACAAGAGACGTGTCTTCTGACAGGGAAAGTGTGCCAGGATACAGAGCTGGGAAGTTAAACTTCAGTTTATGAAATGGAAGAGTCACGCTGCCTCTTTTCTATAGCGGTTGCACATTCACTTGTTTAAGCGTTCTTTCCCTTGGATTTCTGACAGTAAAACTCTTTAGCGTGCTTTTATGTCTGGGGATTTTACTGGACATTATTATTCTTTTATCATCATAAAAGCCTTTGTCAGATTCATAGAGCTGGAAGTGCTCCAAGTGTAATAGTTTTAATTATGTTTTTCCTTAGCGAGGCGTGATGGAAATTCCAACCTCCCTGCAGCTTGGCTGGGCTGGGATGTCTGTGTGTGCTGGGATGTCACACCATGCTCACCTCCTGCACTGCCCGGAGGTGTTGGGGAATGGGAGGTGATGATGTTATTTCAGCTGGCATTCCATTTCCAGGAGATGTGTGCACACACCTGCTGGCTCTTAACCTCTGCATGACGT
This sequence comes from Bambusicola thoracicus, assembly GCA_002909625.1. Lineage (NCBI taxonomy): Eukaryota > Metazoa > Chordata > Aves > Galliformes > Phasianidae > Bambusicola > Bambusicola thoracicus. The sequence goes on along the minus strand of PPHD01005783.1, from coordinate 16,176 downwards.
GGGACAGATGGGGGAATTTTTCATACCAATGAGAGTAATGTAATCCCATTCTTGTTTATGAAGGCCATTTACCTTAATTCTGCATTGCAGCGTCACCGGCTCTGATATTTTACCTTGAGCCTGAAAAATGTATGTTGCCCTTCAGAGTCATTAAATTATCTTTCTCATCAAACTGTGAGCATATAGAGAGATCAATGAACTCTGAAGCAAAGGAGTCTCTTCCATTTGTTCCTTCTTTTATGCTGCTCTATGTGTGGAATTCAGTCTGACTGGTTTTGTGATTAGCAAAGACTAAAAGCTATAGTCAGGACTCAGGTCCTTGGTACGATGCAGGCTGTCCTGGGGAGGTCATTGAAATAGTAATGGGTAAAAAGGCACCCTTAGATGCCAGTGGATCAATTTACGGTCTGTGACAGCAAGTAAATAACGTGGCTATCTGCCAAACTGATGTGCAGAGAAAACTGCAGAGCTTTGGTGTGAATAGCTGATTTGTTTCAAAATCTAATGGAAAAATATTTATACTTCTTGATTACTGGCCTGTTTTAAGGGGAGTTTCTTTGGCCTAAGGAACTGGGGTCTATGGAGGGAAGTAAAAAAGACCAGCAAGCAAATAGTCTGTCTGACTTTGCTTGCATTACATGTGATCAATTCCACACCCATGAAAAAATCAGGTGAGCTTTAGCTCTCTGAGCAGCAGATTGGGTGGGCTGGGATGGGATGACACTGACACAGCATCAATCTGCTTTCTGGGCTGTTGGTGTATCTGGGAAGGAATCTGACAGTGTGTGTGTATGGTTTCCTTTGGTCAGATGGGACTGCATGATTTCTTACTGGGACATTCAGAAGGGAAGTGATCAAGCTGTAAGATAAGTTGTCTGTGGACCCTAAATCTCCTGACAGATTCTACTCAAAACATCTGTCCCAGATGGCTGTTGCAGATGGGTGACACAGCAGTTTGTTCTCTGTAATAACGCATAGTTTGAACTCCTGCACAGCAATGAAGGGTTTCTGTTCTTTTCAGAACAGTGCATTTGGGCTGGGAGGATCAGGGGCTGATAGGCATTGATTTGTTAAAAACATTGAACGTGCATTTATGAGTTGCTTTGCATGATGTCTTCGGTTTGCATTGTGTGTGTGCATATCTGGGCTTGTGCACTTCTTTGCCTAAAATCTCCCTGATCTGCTGAAGTATTTTATCTGCATAGGGATGCTGGACAGTGAGATTGGTCATGCTTGGGATGCACAAACCCTGTGTGCAAGCTTGTAGCCTGCTTCCATCTGAGTAACAGCACCACCTCCTGGAATATGTGCAAGGGTGAGCAGTGTGAGTTGTTATCTCCTAGGAATACTGGCCATTGAGTAATGGCTGTGCTATGGCTTTATCTCCAGAAATAGGTCCTGAGATGCTGACTGCCTCAGGTGAAAATGGAATAACTACAGCAAGATAATTCCAGCTCTGTGTGCCAGGCTATATTTGGTGTCCTTGCTCTGCTTGTCTGGGGCTCCATGGAATGCTCTGGTGGTGACAGATGCTGCAGGCAGGCGCTAGGTGAAAATAAGCAGTTAAAACCCCACTGCTGAGCTTGACGCTGTGTCACATCACTGATTTGACACAGACCTGTGCTAGCATGTAGTACTTGCTGTAGTCGACCCCGTTACGGTCTTGTATGGGAGGGCTGAAAGATATATACCTTGCTTGAATTTCAAAGACCCTGCCTTGGGACCATCTGATAGTTTATGATGTCCCTCTATCTGTTGTAAAAGAACCGGCTGAACCAACTCATTCTTCTGAAGGAGCAGAGATACCAAAGGAAAAAGCAGGATCTGCGCTGTCGTTTGTAGTGCTGCTGGCAGGAGATGAATTCAGGGAGTGCAGGCATGTACTGCATGCAAATTCCAGCAAAAACAATTGGTTTTATTTGGGGTGGGGGGGAAGACGTTGAGCTTCAAAGACGAGCTACCTTCGTTGGCATAAATTGTTGTAGATTCATTATGTTCTGCAGTGCTCTGACAACTAATTCTGCTTGATCTGGCCCCTCAGCTTCTTTTTTAGCTCGTGATGTTCATCGCTTCCATAGCGTGGTAGGAGCCATCGTCCTGCCATCCAACAGGGTCTGTATTTCATGTTCTAACTACTGGTCTAATTAAGGCCACCTTCGCCTATTTGTCATCGCGTTTCAATCTCTTGAAAGGAAAAATACTCGAATTTTCTCAAGTGAGCTCTGCACGGAAAATACGACATCAACTTCAGGAGTAATTGCACAGTGCTTTGTGATTATTTTTGCACATAAGGGTTTTCCTTCTTTTTCTTTTCCCCTATGCGTTTTCTGTCTGAAATCTCTCCTTGGCAGTCTGAAGTCGACAGAAACCTTCACAGAGGTGTTTTATTGTTGCGCCAGGCTCTCCGTGAGCTCTTCACGGAAAGACTTTAAGCACGAACCCATTGTCAGTGTGGGGGAGAGAAGCTGTGTTTCTGTGAATGAGATCAGAAAGGTAGAGAACAACCTTCCCCAAAGGAATACGGAGGTCTGTGACATAATTCTTGAAGCAATAGGGCGGAAGAGACAGCCAAGCCCCAAAGGATCTGCACGCGGTGAGATTTAGCCTTGCTCTATGCACTGCCAGAATGAACTCAGTTGGGATCAGCAGTGGCTCCCGGCGGTTTGCTCGGTCTGCTCACAGGGCTGCAGGTGACCGGGGTCTTAAAACTCTGGCGCTGCTGAGTTCTGCTTTCAGTACAAATAGATTGATATTCTGTAGCGAGAGCATTTGTTTTCTTTTCCTTTCACAACCCTTCTTTCAAGGTACAGGACTTTTTTAAACCATTGCATCAATGTTTTTAACCTGTTTTTTGAAGCAAATTTGTTCTCATTGATGATTACTGCCAGATGCATCGACTGAATTCTTTAATGATGTAATGAGAAATGGTTCCAGAGCTGATGACCTTTAATAAATTTCAGGGTTCACCAATGAATTGCATGTTAGACTCGTGGACACGTGTGTTTTGAAAAGGTCAATGATGACAAGCTTTTGGAATTTGCATAATTACGCTCGCCACCGTACTTTGAATAAAGCCAGCAAGTGCTTTGCCCTTTTAAGTATTCAGGTCTTCTTCCCTTCCTGTCTTCAACTTGCTTTTCTGAAGCCGTTCCAACACGGAGAACACAGAGAAGGTGGGCCCAGAGAAGTCCCTCTGGAGGCTGTGGGACTTCAGCTAATCAATGGGTAGCTCGGATGCTGCAGGAGGGATTTTCAGAACTGTCTTTAAAAGAAAGGAAAAGGGAAAATGGTGCAGTGAAATACTAGTGGTAGTATATCAAGTATGTTTATTGTAGTATTTCATCATATAGAGAGGGGAGTGCCTTGTATCTGAGTCATAGCAGTAGACAAGAAGGTTGTTGCTGAAGGTGAAGAAGTGCTTGGAGCAGGAGAATTGCTGAAGAGGAGGGAAGCTTCGTTCTGAAGGGCACAGTACCCCTGTGCCGTTGTGTTCCCAGGTGCCACGAGGCAAGTGACTTAAACTAGACTTTACATAGCGGGTGGCTGATGAGCCATCTCCCGTGGTTTGTGTGCCCAATTGGATGCTCAAGGCTATGAGTTATGGATGTCAGGCTTAACCCAAGTGGTGTAATGGCAGCACACTGCTGTGTTAGAGTGGTTCGTTGGGTCAGCTGAGTGGTGTTAATGCCATGTGAGGCCACTGCCTCCTCCTCTTGCTGGAACTCATCAGCTGAGGCCCCATGCCCTGGTGATGGTGGTGCAGGAACTAACTCAATCAAACTTCCTGCAGTGCCTCTGCAAGTTATGGAGGTGCACTGGGTAGAGGTAACCATGAAGTGCTTGTAATAACTTCTGAGTTCTCTGGAAATTGAGTCTCACAAGTCTCAGTCAAGGTAAGCAAAAGAAATGGAAGCATTTCACTTTCATCTCCTTGCTTTCATTTTCCATTTGTAAAACGACTGCAATGCTATCGTCTCATCTCACATGGGTCATTAGGAAAGATAACTTGTTTATGTGGAAGGTAAGAAATTCTGTCTTCAATATGGGGTTTGAGTGATGTATGGTAAATAAATCCATGGTTTCCCTCTGAAGAATAGAGAGAATAATATGCAATTTAAAGAAAGGAGAAGGAGTAACTGATGGAGTGATCACCAGCTGTTCTGTGCCCTCGGTGAGACAGGTGAGGGAGGCAGGCATTTTGGTCACATACTGCTGGATGTTACATCCAAGGGAGCATCAAATTAACATTGTTTAGGTAGCTTGAATTCTAACACTTAAATTTTGAATGCTTGTTTCCAACCTCAGCAGTTACCTTAGTGGATTGTGCATTATAAGTGTAAAACATACTTACTGCCCTGCACTCTGAATAGCACTGTCAGTCAGAGCCAGTGCCTTCTTTTCATGTTCAATTACTTAATGTTTGGTGGTATTGTTCCAGCCACTCAAGACATTTTATATGCATGGAAGTCAGATTGGTAAGAACTAACATCCAGGCTGACATTAACATTGCAGGGAAGAGCAGATCTCACACCGAATTATTTTGACGGTGATTGTTTGAGTAAGAATGGAGGCTATGAGGTTGGATTTGACAGGAAGATCACCTGCAGACTTGAACAAAGTATAGTTCTGTGCTGCTATACACTGAGCTAGGTCACGGGGGCCTTTGGGGGAGCATCAATGGGGCTTCCTGCCCCAGCCCATACCACCTGCCTTGGCCTCAGGTGCAACTTAGCAGCGTAAGCTGCAGGATGGAGGAGAAACTGGCTTTAAATCCCTATGGCTTATGTTGGTTGAAAGATTTACTTTCTAGATGCCTCTTGCTTGGTGGTTCTTATGTGTGAGGACTGCCCGATCACCTTCATAGTCTACAGTGCTTGTTGTTTGTTGTTCCTTCTCTCAGAGTTAGCTCTGTTGTCTCGAGTTTTGCTATCTTGAAAGTTATAGAAATTGGAAGAAATTGTTGTCTCTTATTTCTTCTGGCTGTGTGCATGCAAATCCCACCTTGCAATTACTGGAGCTGCGGTGGATAGTGTCTTACAAACGGGATGACTTCATTCTTGTCATGGGTTTCCCATAGAGTTAGGAGAGCGGCTACTGAGAAAATAATTTAAGATACAATCAAACCCTCTTGGTGATTCAGGTATTATTTTTCCTTCTCACATTTCATTGCAAGGGAAGAATAAGTGCTAAGAGAGCAAAGAAACTCAGTGGCAGCATGTGCTGCCCACCTCATGCTGCATGGAAAGAACAAAGCATTTTATTCTTGCCTTATTTTAATGACTCACTCTACGGAAGGAGGTGGGTAGGTTGCTGTGTTATTTTCCTCCCAAAAATCCACAGCCAACTGGTGCTCAGTTCATTTGCTGACATTTAATACATAAAACATGGTTTGCTATAGTAGTTACCAAACCCTGCTGGAAACAGTAAATCAGGTATTCATTTGCAAAAGTGAGTCAGAGCAGATGCAGCCCTTGTCATACATGTACAATAGGGAAAAATTAGAGGTCAGGTAGCTTCAAAGCTGCTTTTGTACAGTATCTACATGTAGTTGGGTTCCTGAGCCCTTTTAAGAAGGTGAAGGGTGCTCTAGTCAGCAGGGCATTGTAGAGGCAAAGGCAATCCTTTTTTGCACGATAACCTATATTGATATTTCTAAGGCAGATTTTAGTCCATTTTAGAGGAGAAAAAAATTTTGGGAAGAAAGCTTAAGTCCGGATGTTGCGTGTGATCTCCTCCCCTCCCAAGCTGCCCCTGTTGTGCTGCTCATGGGGGCTTTTCCCCTCCAGAAGCAGTGGGACTTGGCTTCCAGCTCCTGTCTGGAAGGTGGGCCAGCAGCATCCTGAGTCAGGATGAAGCTGGTGGTCTGGGTGGAAGTTTGGGGCTGCTGATAGGAGAGAGGATGGACGTGTACCAGTGGGAGAGTTAATTTAGGGAGGATGGAGAGGCTAGAAACATATGGAGTGACTTTCTCATGCTGTAGAAAGAGAGAAACCTGCAGGAGCTAAGCTCTGCTTTAAATCTCAAAGAACGAGCATGATCAAACCAGTCCTCTCTGTTTCTCTTTCCTGCAGCTGTCTGCAGTGTTGGTGGCTGTCTGCTCGTTTGATGCCTGCTGTTCTGACTGGTGCGGTCCCGCCTGCTCTGGGACAGGCACTTCCCACCTCCACAGCCCTGTCAGATCTTGCTGGTGCTTCCCTTTCAAAGCACTGTGGAGTATCCCATCCCAGAAGGAGACAGAGATGTGTAATTAAAGAGCTCTCAGGGTGGCAGGTAGGGACGAAGGATGTTTCTCTGGGTATTGCTAAGGGAAAATCCTTCTATCCGCATAGCTGTCAGTTAGAGACGGGCTGGATAAGGGGGTGTTGTGGGTGGGAAATAGTTTGGGCCACTTAAACTGGTGTCTGGCTGTTAGTGCTTTAAGGCCGGTACTGTTTATGAATGGCCAGTGGTAGGTTTATGGGCAGTACTGTGTTAGGCACAGCAGTCACAGCTCTGTAAAAGCACCACAAGGGTGTTTGTGGTGTCTGACTTCTGACAGGGAGATGCAGAGCAGGTAGGAGCAGGCTCTTCTCAAAAGTGCTGGCACTGGAGAAGGGGCAGCAGGCACAAGTGAGAGCTGCGGCCAGGTGGAGGGGGAAAAATGGCCACGAGGATGGGGCAAACTCTGGAGCTGGATCCTGGAGGAGACAGGTGCACTGCTAGAGGTGTTCAGAGCTTGTTGGGCAGAGCCCCGAGCACCTTGTGTGGGTGAGAGAGCTGATCCCACTGACGTGGTTCTGCCTGCTAGCACGGGACTTAGTTTGCTGCTTTGAATCATTCTGTTGTTGAGCTCTGTACCCAGCTGCACTTTCCCAGTGCCCCTTCTTGAGGAGGACGCTTTATTTTTTTATTACTCCAGACAGTTTTAGCGCTGAAATATTTCTTTAGATATTTTTTAAGCAAGGTGGCCTCTGGCTACAATTAGTGTCCCGTTGGAAGAACTGAAAGCATTATATAGCAACACTAAAGCAAATCATTCTACCTCATGGCATGATTACCTTGATCTGAAAATTTCCCCGGGCTGCTATTTGTCACTAATATTGCCTTGTGCTAAACTTATCCGTACCGAAAAAAAAAAGTTAATAGAGCTGCAGTTCTGGAGTTGCCATCCCCATTTTTTTGGATGAGTTATTACTTAGTGTATTTTATTGACCAAGCACGTAGAGTTCTTTGGTCCTTGAAAAACGATGCAGTGGTTCATCACGGACTCCATAAATTGTGGGACAGTGCAGCAGCAATATCTTAGTCTCCTGTGCCATAAGAGAGGAAAGTATCTCAGAAACACTGTGCAGAAGTAGGAACTGCACAGTGGGACGCACTGCCTCCATTGTCGTGGTATCTCTTCTGCTTCCTTGGTAGGAGGCTTCAGGTTCAGAGTTGCTTACTTGCTGCCATTCTTTGGTGATGGATTTTGAAAGGGTCTCATTGATCCAGCCCAGGGAATCTTAAGTGAGATACTGGGCCCTGAAGGAACAGGTCAGATCTCAGGAAATAAAGTGTTAAGGTGAGGCGCTTTAAAACTTGTAACTCATCTCTGGAATTGTGCCTTCAAGCTAACTAGAGCTAACTTCAAGCCACTAGAGAGAGCAGAGCATCTTTGCAATATGCTTATGGAGTCATTGCTGTTGTTTTCATCTAGAAGAGAAAGCATTTACCAGTTCCTGACACAAAAAGGACTATGAGGGCTGATCTTGAAGTGCCCCAGAGCTATGACAGTGGCCCTATGATCCATGACCGGGACCTCTGTTACCTCATGCACCGAGCTGGTGGTACCCATCCACATACAGAAGAGCTCAACCTTAGGGCTGTACTGAGGACTTCATAGAAATGCCTGACACTGCCTGTTTTTCTCACTGTCATGAGCCTCTCTTGGCCCTAATAGGTAAATGCCTGGTCAGATGGGAACCAACTGGTATCTTAATGCCAAATGGCTGCTTTGTTCTCCACTGATTCAGTCTAAGCTACCACGGCATCAGAAGACAATTAACCCAACTGGAAAGCCAAGCAAACTAGAGCTATCACAGTCTGCATGCTAATGCTAATTAGAGAAGCTAACTGCACTGCAGTTCATACGTTGCAGCAGCTGTTACTGGAAAGCTGAACTAAAATCTGGTTGGTTTCTTTTGTTCAAGTAGCTAAAGAAGTTATAGAATCAGCTGTTACTCCTGCTTTGCAAGCAGGTTCAGATTTGTGGTTCTTCTTAAACAAGTTTGTCACTTAATATAGAGGACTATGTTAAGAGAGGAGCAAGAGAAATGAGTTGACGTAGGGGAGATGAGCAGACTTTAAATTAGTAGTTTCTCCAGTCAATAATGCATATATTAAGATGTGTGAAAAATACCTGCGTGCGTGGTGGCTGTGATGGCTTGTCAGAGGAGGCTGGGAGAAACTGTATTCATAAGCTTATGCTAATCCACATATCGAGTAACTCTTTTCATTTGTTGTTAAACTAGCATGGACATCCTGCCATAATTCTGTGTGCTGCTGGGTCTGCAGTGGGGAAAGCCATTCTTCTTTAAGTTTCGTCTCTTGTCTTTGGTCGAGAGTTAAATTTTATGGAGTGCTTCTCTTTGTTAGTGTTTAGAGGCTGGGTTTGTGTCGCTGTGGATGCTCTCTGAGTTGGTCCTCATCACGACATGCATCTGGTGGGGCCTTGGGAGAGTGCCTTTACAGCAGGACTGGGGCAACCCTGCTTTCCTGGCTCATCAAGCCCTGGGTTCAGCACCACATGCTCCTAGTGGGTAAGTAGTGCACCTGCCACTGTGCCATGGGAAAGGGCAGCACCAGGAAAGCTGCTCCTTCAAGCCCATCAGCTGTATTCTTGCAGGGAGCACATGGGGAGAGAATAGAAGGCTTGAGAGGCTTACCTGGCCATTGGGACTTGCAGCCTGTGGTGACTGAGAATAGACAATCCTGTATGGCTACCCAGCAGGAGGGTATAGCATCAGCGGTGCTCAGCTTGTGCTGCATGCTCTTTCTTTTGAAGAGAAAGTACGAAAGCTCAAGGGGAGGCAAAAAGCCAATCTCTTGGCTTAGTGGGTGTTTGGCAGTACGAGCTGGCTTATAAAAAGCATTTCTTCAGCTTTATGTTTTTTTGCAAGTTTTTGTCAACTCGCTGCCAAATGCAGGATAAGGATCTCAAGGAAGGACGCGGTAAATAGGTAGAATAAATTGGTGGTAAAGATGGATGGGATAATAAGGTGGGGAGGGCAAAACCTAAAGGAATTCCTGTGCTGAAGTTAGTAGTAGTAACTAACGCAGAGTGTGGTGTGCTAACGTCCAGTGTGGAAGCATAATGCAGAAAGAGGGTTATTGGAAGTGTAACATTCAGTGCTAAATTTAATGAGTTTAAAAAGTGCTTGAGAGATGACTTGTTTCTATTTCAGCATGTGTTTTTGTGGTCTATTAAGATACAGGAAAATGGGCGAGCATACAGGAGGGGAAAAAAAGGAAAAGCTGAATATGGATAATGCTTTGTTCTACGTACAGAAACAGTCTAAATAAAATCAGTTGAGTAATGGTCTTTCTTTGATACCAGCGTCGTGGGGTACTGGATAGCAGCACAATGTGAACAGCTGCCAGGGAGTGCTGCAATGTAATTTCATGTCCTGTGAAATCCTCTGGCTGAGATTTCTTAATGTAAATCGTGATTATTTTTTTTTGGTACCCACTGAATGTGCTTCAACTGAGCTAACATTCAGCAAAGGGTACTTAGCACTGCTCCTCTGCTTTGCAAAGTTGCATGCCCAAAATCAACAGTACTTTTGGGGAAGAAAATGCCCACCTTTTCTATCCTCACCCATCTCGATCTTGGCTGCTGAAGTGTAAGAGTTGCCTTGTAATCCATTTTTTCCTGGTATTTTTGCCCTGTGTTCAATACACGCCATATCCTCAGGGAAAAAATGCAAAGTGGTCCATTCATTGACCTGCTCTCTGCAAATGAATGTCATTGTTAGCACAGCCCAGCTCATTGCCTATTGATGTGAAAGCTGTAGTACAGTTTTTATGTGCCAAATACCTCATTTTGTTTGCTTTAAATCCCATTTTCTTTCAGCTTCGTTTTAAACAGATGTTTTCTAAATCCCTCCACAAATAGCAATTACGTTTTATAATGATGATCTTTGTCACTTAAGTTTTTAACTAGTGGTTTGATTCCCTGCTCTCAGCAATGTAAAACTGAGCTAACTCTACTGAAGTTCAGGCTGCACTGGTATACAGCTGGTGTTGGTGAGTGGAAAAGCCAGGTATTTTGGAGTTTTTGCATGTTTCCAAGCATCTGGAATTAACACCCTGCACCTAAAGCTGCTCTGTTTTCAATGTTAAGTATTATTTTCAGAAGATCCAAGTCCTGTTTGCTCTTAGTGAAACAGGGAGCGTATGCAGAAGTATCTGCTTTTGAAGCTCTGTCCCTGTTAGTGCTGTTGTCAGGGACCCTATGGGGCCCATAGCTGCCAGTGGGAGAAGCTCTCATCCGCCCTGCCATCCATCCATCTTGTGATATAGCTGGGTTGTGGTGTTTCTCCTACTCTCTCTCCATCCTCAGCAATAATTCTCTGCCTGTGAACTGACTTGAGCCGATCTTTATTTGCCCTGTGGCTAGAGGCTGCTTATTGGTCTGTTGGGTTTTGCTCCTTAGCTCCTGTACTTCACAGTACTGCAGTGTGACTTTCTGGTTTTCAGGTCCATTTATTTTAGCTTCAGCCTTCAAGGGATATATGGGAATGCTTTAAAGGAGCTTTGCTTCTGGAGAAATCACAACATGGAATTGAATCTTGGAGCACTGAGTGTGTCCACCTACGGTGTTGTTTTCTACCAGCCTGAGATAGGTAGGATATAAGGATTTTCTCTGCTTTTTGGTGGGGAGCTTCCACAACTTTGCCCTGCTCATGTGCAATTCAGGGAGTATGCGCCATCTTAAACAGCATGGCATCAACCCAACAGCCCTTGTTTTTGATTGCATTTGGTGTTTGGGTAGGTTCTTAAGGCCTTAGTCCCACTTACAGTTTACTTCTGGCGATGTGAAATGTCTGCCTTTACCACGAATGTTTATCCTTTTCTTTGCATTCTTAAGAAGGAACTTCTCCACTTCTACTTGCCTGCAGTTCTCAGGTATATCAGAAGTAGTGCTGAAACTCCCAAGATTTGAGTTGAATAAAACCAAATCCATTTTAAACAAGTCCAAATCTGAATCAGTCACCTGATACCACTCCCCATATAAGCTTTCATACTGAGCTTCCAAAGCATGTTCCAACTCTGTCTTGGGCCTCGAGTCGCACCTCAGAGGTGCTGGCAGTGGTCTGGAGCCCAATGCAAGTCTCTCATCTCCACTCAGGCGTGAATAGGCAGCGAATCAGCAGCATGTTATCTCCAAGCCAAGAAACAGAATGTGTTGCTGAAAGCTCGTTATGTTGGTATGTGTGTGTGTGTATCTAACAATGGGATGATTTGGGGGATATTTAGGCAGAGCCATTTTTGATTAAAAATTCTTTTTGTAGTGGCATGCAGGATGAATTACAGTCTATGGGCACTGCAGATTAAATGCCTGTTGCGGGGAGCTCTTTGGAGCTGAGCCCATGAAAAGGATGCATTATGCTGCAAATTATTAAATATTGATTTCTATAACGGTCTGCAGGCATCAATGAATTTAGCAATATGCTCGTAAATGGAATGAAGAAGATTAATACCTCGGCAGAAAGATAATTACAGATACGTTTAAATGATGACTGTGGTGCAGGGTAGGTACATGGGTGCGTACTGCCATGGAGGACTTCAGCCCATTGTTGGGTACCCAGAGCCACCCAGAAGATGCTGTCACCTCATACGTTTGCAGCTCAAGTTCCCAAAGTTTCTGGAGGTCCCTGGGCTGGGCTGCACGCTGGGTGTTTGCCTGCAGATGGGTGTTTGTATGCAGCTTGCTTCCTCCTGCAGTGCTGGGAGGTTTCCTGGCAGCGCTCTCCCTGCCATCCCAGCTAAGCACAGTTTAGCCTCTCAAGGAAAGCTGTTGCTTGCACGGCATTTGTGCCAGCGATGGCTTCTGCACAATGGTTTAGAGAAGTTGCTCCCGCAGCATTTGCTCTCAGCATTCAGTGTGGAATTCCTTCTCCACAGAGATTTGCAATTTGAATTTGTCATTACCTTTCTATGTAAGTATGTTAGAGCAATGACTTCTCCTAGAAGAAAGGAAATGGATTCCATGTCTTCATTTTGCTGGAGGAAAGGCAATTTTCACACACTATCCCTAAGCATCGTTTTGACAGCCGCATGCGGCACATTTTTGACTTACTGCTTGGCTTTGTTCAAGAGGCAAAATGAGTGCTCTTCTGCAGATGTTAGTCTTTAAATTTCATTAGGAGGGATGGCAACATCTGGGTCCTTAGGCCAATAAAAGCAAAGAGACAGCTTTAACTGCAGCTCACGGACTTGACTTGCATTTTGAGACGGAGCACCAGGAGTGGAACTGCTCATCAGTGCATCTCCAGGCGAGCTGTTATTGGTGCTGTGAAAATGCGTGCTGTTGACCTCACATTTGCAAAATGCATGGTTTTGATAAGGATGGTAAGGGCTCACGGGAAGCTTTGGTGAAGGGTGAAGTTGGGGAATGAGTCTGGTTCATTTCCTCAGTGTGGTACGTGAATGAAAGCCTGGGTCATGTGGAGTCTGTCCTGGTCAAGCTAATGGCATATACAAATGCTGTCCATTAGGCCTCCCACCCTGAACGTTACTTGTTTTTATATTGACTGCTAAGGTACTTCAAGGATATTTGTACAATGGTAGTTTTTGTTGTGTTTTGCTTTATTCTCCGTGTCGCAGTGACATCTGGGTCTTCTAAGACCTGCATGAAGGATGGTATAGGATATTGCCCAGTGAGGTTGTGGATGCCCCCTCCCTGGAAGCATTCAAGGCCAGGCTGGATGGACTGTGAGCAACCTGCTCTAGAGGAAGGTGTCCCAGCCTAAAGCAGGGGGTTGGAACTCGATGGTCTGAAAGGTCCCTTCCAACCCAAACCATTCTATGATTCTGTGTTTCTATGATTGCCATCCAGGAGCAGTGTTTCGTCCCAGGGGTAGATACTGAAATGTAGGGTATCATAGACTGCCTACCACTGTCACAGGGTGTTCCAGCTGGGCTGAAAACCACCCTGTAGTATGAGCAGAACAGCTGGATCCGGTATGGACTTATGGCCTGGTATTTCTGATAGTAGCACCTTAGTGAAGGGTGAGGATGTGACAGTGAGATGGCTGCTTTCCAGTTTGAGAGGGGCATCACTAATGGCACAGCTCGGAAAACAAACACGCAGAAATCCTGGATGCCCTTAGATTCTGAGACTGCTCTGAAAGCTGTGATTGCTACTAAGGTCTGTTAGCTCCGACTGATTGTCTCCAGAACAATATCATTTCAGGTCTAGTGGAAAAGCAAAGATGCATGTGACTTTTTTTTTTCCTAAGTTTTCCCTATTTTTTTAAGGCTTAAGATGAAAAAATTCCCTATTCCAGCCCTCAGTCCTCTAGCTGTCTGGAGACATACTTGGATGGCGATCACACGCAGCTCATGGCCACATTACAAAGCTACTTCAAAATCAAGTAACATTAGCTGTTGCCTGAATATTTAATCAACTTTTTACCTGAGTTTTATTGCCAGCACGAGATCCCATGAGTTAAGCTGTTTGTGCTGCGGATATACCTATGAGCAGAAAAAAAGAAGGGGGCCATTCTTCCACCTTCCATGTAAGCAGCTGATCCCGAAACTGGCAAAATCAGTAATGCCAAGCGTCAGCTGTGCAAACAAATGGGTAGCAATTGTATTTTGGATCAGTTTTTAGAGCAAACTGCTCATAATTTCCAGCAGTTATTTTTGAAAGTGCATTCCCTTCTCTAATTTCTTTATCTTCAAGTTATATCTGCAGAATAAATATTGCGAAGCCAACTGATGTTACGTGATGGTACGTGGGTGGTAACTAACCCCAACTAACCCCAACAAAGCTGGCAGATTAGTTGGCTGTAGAAAGTAGGTATAGCTGTCACTGATCTCAGCCTGATCATCCTGTTTGAGACATTATACAGGTGTCTTCTTAAAACCTTGCTGTTGGTGTCGGATTGGTGTTGCTCTTGAATGTGAGGAGTTCTACTAAAGGACCAACTGTGTAAGTCTGAGCTGGGACAGGGCTGTACGTGGCCTGATTAAACCTTGCAGCTTTGATATATGTGAGCGAATAGAAGAACAGAATACTCTTGGCCAGAAGAAAACATGTTGATGGAGAAACAGTTGGTATTGGTAGTCAAGAAGCACAGAAGATTTGAAGATGGGCATGCATCTAGATTTGAATGTATCATAATTTGTGCGAGTATCACATTATGTTTGCGCAGCTGGTTTTACAGCAGTCCTATAAAACAACACAGTGTTGTCCCGTGCATCGTTAACACTCATGGAGTTCTGTTTTTGTCATGCATACTAAGTGCACATTTCATTTAGTTCACAAATGAGTGCTGTTACCTGATTCTCTTTCCTTTGTTTCCTCTTATGCAGCTGTTACAGCACCTGGAGTTGGAAACCATGCAACTAGAAGCCTTTCTGGAGTGGAAGCAACTGGAAGCGGTTTATTGGCAGTGGATGGTAATTAAAGTAACTTTAATTACTCTAACGGGTAGCTGACCACTTGCAAAGACTCAAAGCAAAGACTCACAAAGACCACACAAATGCTGTGAGATATCTGTTGGACAGCACTTGGGAAAAGGAAAAAAGGGCTTGAAAAAGAGAGGAATGTGTTCTTAGTTCTTCTTCATCCCTCACTTTTCTTCGGTAAGGCTGTGAGTCTTACCAGCTAAGCTGAGGAATTGCAGGGCAGAGTAGCAGAGCTCCATAAAGTTAATACAAATGAAAATGCTTGATCTTCATCTCTTTAATGTTTTTAAACATAGCAGTCGTACATTTCGTTAAAATTAAATGGGTTTTCAGAAGAGGGACTCTAAGCTTTATTGCAGACTTGAGAGCAACTAAATTTGCAAGCAGCTGATACTGAAAACAACTTCATTTTTTTCCCAGCCAAACAGTGTGTTGAAATTGGCAATTTCCCCTTGAACTGTGTTGAATGATCATAAGAAAATCAATAAGCCTTTCTGTGCGCGTCTTCAGATTTCTCAAGTGAGTGTAAACGGCAGCATCCATCTCACTTCTCTCTACAACTTCTGTCCATTTACAGTTGCTGAAAATAATTCTTCAGAGCACTTCATTAGCTGTATGAGTTTACAAAATTTGGGGAATCAGTGAGCTGACTATTAATTGCCCACATGCGTCGTTCTACACTAAAAGCCAGGCAGAGGAGTGTAAAATTACTTCACCTGTCTTGAAGAATACTCCCAGTGCACAGCCATTTGAATTGCCGTTAGTTCTGTAATGGCTTTTGATTTACTCATCTACCATCTTATAATTGGAAAGCTTCAGCTCTAAGGATGAGCCTATTTCCAAAGTCAAGCTGGCAAGTGCTATGGTGTTTTGGTGTGGCCACCTCAACCCCGTTGCAGTGTGGGGAGTGCTGTGGTGGTTGGTGCCTGCATGCTTTCTGGAATTCAGTCCTAAATAAATACTTGCAGAAAATCCAACCAGCACATCTTTATTTAATAAGAGCTGAACGTGGCAGTGGCTTTGTTCAGCGGGATGATGATGGTTGCGTTCCCATGCGCTGTAGGATGAGGATGAGACGTACTCTGAAGGTACAGAAGTTTCCTCCTTCCATTTTTAGCTGTATTTTCTCTTGCTGATCTGATGGATAGAATGTTTCTTGCATAATTACTGCCCTCCTGGCGGTTGCAGAGAATTTCAGTAATGTATTCCTGATGAAGCTTCCCTGTGTTGATAACTGAATGCTCTTATACTGACAGAAGGCTGCAGAGCAGACATGCCCACCTTCGAGTGCCTGTATCTGGATGCCTTGCTCAGTTTCTTTACTCTTAACCTTTATAGGATATGCCCACTGACCATCAGATTACGAGCTTATTTGCAGTTATTTCTGGCAGGGTGATTCCATTCCCTTCACCCCATGCCCTGATTTATGTGTGCCCTTACAACGTGGGGAAACCCAGCTTGTCTGCTTGGGTGCAGATGGACTCCGGGATGCGGTGGAGCACGGATGATTTTAA
The DNA here is from genome assembly GCA_002909625.1 of Bambusicola thoracicus. Lineage (NCBI taxonomy): Eukaryota > Metazoa > Chordata > Aves > Galliformes > Phasianidae > Bambusicola > Bambusicola thoracicus. The sequence continues at coordinate 4 of PPHD01005783.1, read as the reverse complement.
ATGA
>PPHD01005782.1:0-25735 GCA_002909625.1 Bambusicola thoracicus | reverse complement strand
GCTGGGGAAAGGGGAGAAACCAGCAAATAAAATTCAGTTGAGTGGGTTAGCTTTCTCCTGGGATGGTGCAAAAGACATAAGCATTGAAATGCAGAAAATCAGATTCTTGTGTGTTTACATAGCTTGTCACGTTGGCCTGACAAGGACTGGTTTTCAGTATGTAAAGTAAAAAGGGTCTTCTGTTGCTTTCAATTGAAGTTACTTGTTTCTGATCTCAGGATTTAAGATTCAAAATAGGTTTTTTGGTTTTTTTTCCCCCCACTCCTTTGAAAAGAAAGCCACAGGCATGTCACCATGGGTTTGAGGAAGGTAATTCTATTGAATTTCAGCAGAAGGGACTCCGTCTCATCCATGGCTTTATAAGGAGCTCGAAAGAGGGAAGCTAAGTCATATTGGCAACAATTAGATTTATAACTTAAGAGTGATCTTAAAAAAAAATCAGCTGCTAAAAATACGTGGAACTGATTGAACATAGCAACACATGGAAGACACGGAGTGCTGTGCCTTTACTGTTCCTCTGGCAGCATGTGGGGTCACGAGCTTGTTCCAGGGTTGATGGCACATGTCACACCAGGGCCACGGGAGGAAGGCCTCTGCATTGCATTCAGTGGCACGGCGGTGCTGAACGGTGCGTGTCGGATATCAAATGGGTGCCAGTTTCATGGCAGAGCAGTCTCACGTGGAGCGGTACGGAGGTGTTTGCAGCCCTTCCCAGCCGCCCCTCCTGTGCCAGAACACACAGCACCTGCCTGGGCTGGGTTTTGGTTCAAGCTCTGTCTGTAAGCCTGTCCTCGCTCTTCCTCACAGCGCTCCAGCAGATAGATGAGGAGTCCATGGTACTGCTTGTGTGTCACTAAGGGCGTAGCTGCATTCTGGCAATATCAGTTGTGCAAAGAGCTGTTGCTGTAACAGAAATTTTGAACGCGTTGCACTGCTGTGTTTGCTTTCAGGAGGACTTTCATTCTCACTTCTCTGTGTGATGCTTGATCTTCCCCACGCTGGTCTCACCACACCGCATGTCTCTTTCCTGCTGCCAAAGGCTTGCATTATTGTCTGAAAATGTGAGTTACAGTGAATCGGATGGAAATGCTTGGATTTTTATTTGTTTCTCTCGGCTGAAGGATGGGATTTGTTCATTCTTCTCCACGTTTTGGAGCTCAGTGCATGGCACAGAGAGCGCTTCCTTGGTGCTGCTAACACATACCTGTATGTCCTTGGAGATGGCCCCTGGTTATCCCCTCCTGTCCAGCTCCCCCCAGACACACCAGTGCTCATCTTTTCTATGGCTGCATCTCCCCACTGCTCCTCGGAGGGTCACGCTGCACATGTAATCTGTTTGCTAGCAGTAGCAAGAGGCTTGAAAGAGAGGCTGTGCTCTGAAAGGAGCTTTTAGTGAGGTGTTTCTTTGTGTTCTCTCTCTGACGCTGCAGGAGCTGTGCCTGTAACATCATCCTTAAATCAAAGCAGGGTGTTTGCCCGCTGTTGCCCCTGGTGCTGGAGGAGCCTCGCTCCTTTCCATCGGTGCGTCTTTTACATTTGACTGCTCGGAGAGCTGTTAGAACAAGGTGGAAATTCATGATGAGCGCAATCCTGCGATAAAGGGCACGCGTTTATAGCAATACAAATAATGGAAAAATACTTCTCTGTTTATCAAAGGGGAAAAGAAAAGAGCTGGCTGAAGAATGTGTCCCTCTAACGTTCTAAAAGAAACAAAATCTTCCCACAAAAGCCAATCCCTACTTGCCAACAAAACATTGCTGTACGTCTCCAAGTAGTTTTCTAAACTACAGCCAAAGATGTGAACGCTGCTGTGAAAACAATTAAGGCTCTTCAGTTCTTTTTGCTTCTCTTTGCTTCTTTTGCATGGGACTGTTATATCTCTATTTACCTTTAGTACTTTGTCTTAAAGCATGGGATAACTTATATTGAATACAGCGTCAAGATTTTAACAGCGAATGCTTGTTACAGTAAGTTAACTTGCACTGTCATGCTATGCATGTATCTGCATGGCCAAAAAAAAAACCCAAACCCACAGGAAAAAGGCAGTGAGGTAATGGGGGATAGCTGAGGATAGCTGAGCAGCACGGCCCTGCGTGGTGAGCAAAGCAAATTCTTGGCGTTTGGCAGTGGGACAGGAGGGAATTACGGCCTGCCGGTGGGATCGCTGCTGGCTGCGGCTTAAAGCTTTGCTTTTTGTCTCTGCTCTTCCCAGCACGCCCGAGGCTTTGCTTTTTGTGGTGTGTCTGAAGGACAACTGGCAAGTAAGGTTACATTCTTTCAGGACAAGTTCATTGTATCTGACCTGGGAAAAAAAAAGTCTCCGCTTATCTCTGAAGTTTTAAATAAAATGCTTTAAATAAAAGCTGAAGGAATACAATGAAGGAGGCAGTGCTATTTCTGTCATTTGATGTTCTTGCCTACTGTCACACGCGCTGTACTTTGTTGCTGCTCTTGCAGTTGAGGAACATTAGTTTAATGCTCAGGGTAAAGCATTTTGCAAAGTGGTTTTTCTGTAACGTGAGGTGGTTGTGCATATTCATTGCAAATGCACTCTAATACATGGGTGTGCAGATGGGCATAAAGCCTGGGAGGAGGAAAAAGTGCTTTCCCCAGTCCTGGCCGTGTGTGTGATTGTGGGTCAGACACCAACCTCTTCTCTGCTTGCTTTATTAGCAAGGGAAGAGGGGTTTTCCTGCAGAGCTCGGCCTCTCTCCTGCTGTTCCATCTTGAGGTGCTTCCTGAAGGAAGAGCAGCTCTGAGGAGGATTTGGTGGAGAGCTGGAACAGTGCCTCTTTTCTTTGTGGTATTTAAATGTAGCGCCTTTTGGCTTTGCTACACGAAAAACATAGGCCTAATCTCTGAAACCTAGCTCGCCTTACAGTGAATTGCATAAATCAAGCATTCATCTCGCTCATGTGGAAAGGAAGGGACCTTCTATTGTGTTCTTGGCTCTGAACTGAAGTCCTTGTTCCAGCGCCTGATTATAAAGTCGCATCACCCAAGAAAGGCGTTTTTGTCTGGCACGGAGCAGGGAAGGCTCAGCCCTGGCAAGCAGCACAGCCCTGCCAGCCGTGCAGCAGCTGGGCACAGTTGGTGCTCAGCGTTGTGCTTTAAGGGTTTGGGTGGTGTCTGACAGGGGCAGTTTCCAGCAACGTCCTGCCGACTCAGCCGTCACACTGCTGATGCCTGTGGTGGTTTACAAACTGCTTCTTGGAAAATGTTTTGGAGCAGGGTGTATTTGTGCAGAGAGAGGACTTGTTTTACCTGTGCTTCCTTTCCTCTCGGATAGCTAGTACTGTTTGTGCAGTTAGTGGCTGCAGGTAGTGTTGGGGACTCTTCCTTAGGCTGCAGGGTTGCACAGAGATGCAGTGAGATTTGCACAGCTCCTGATTATGTGAAGGTAGAAGTGACCTTCTCGTTCATTGGAGTTCACGTACCAACACTAAATAATATCCCTAAACAGTGCTGAAACCTTCGAGGTTTTACTAAAACTTCACCTAGGCACAGCAGCGCTCTAAAATGGAGAATCATAGAATGGCCTGGGTTGAAAAGGACCACAGTGACCATTTAGTTTCAACCCCCTGCTATGTGCAGGGTTCCCATCCACCAGACCAGGCTGCCCAGAGCCACATCCAGCCTGGCTTTGAATGCCTCCAGGGATGGGGCATCCACAGCCTCCTTGGGCAGAAGTTGGGTCAGAAGCGAGAAGAGAGGTCCAGAGCACCACTGTGAGAAATCTCAGGAGGGTTTTGTCTTCAGCAAGAGATGTGGGAGATGGAGCCCCAGGAGGTGAGCTGTAGTGACGGTACTGGATGTGCTGTGTTGTCCCCAGCAGCTGTTGTTACCCAGAGAAATTGTGGGTGCTGCAACCTCTTATCTCTTCACTTAGGAATCTTCTTCAAGAAGACTGCAGCCTCTTTCCTTCAGTGGTGCTCTTTCCTCAGGTTCTGCTGGGTTGACATCTCTCATGCGTGTTCTTGCTTAATGGTCAAAGATGCCGCATATCCCAAAGCTGTGTTTCTTTCCTGTCCTGGGGTGGTTACTCCTGTGTATTATAAACAACAGAAGAGCAACTGGAGGTCAGATAGACTTTCTCATACCCTATCCAGTCATTTGTGTGTGTTTACGTTTTCATTCCTGTGTTGAGAAAGTGAAATGTTGGACATATCTCCTTCAAAAAATGCGTCCAACAACTGTTTGGGAAAGTTTGTGTCACAGAAGTTAGTGGAGAGCATTAAAAATAAAGATTACAAATTATTTTTAGCTCTTGATGTTTTTTCCAAGCCCTGAACAGCTTGCCCAGTGACAGCACAGTGATGGGCTCTCAGCATCACACTGGTTTCAGTCCCGTGTGTGGGGGCTGTGCTCCCCAGGCAGACCCTGTGGGCAGCAAGCATCCCTGCATGCCCAGTCTGATGGGTTATATGTCACAGGGTGATGGACTTTGCTTTCAGGAGGGGGTTGGAATACATTTGGGGACCTTCCTGTGCTTTCCAGTGTTTCTGGTTTCTTGTGGCATCCCAGCCACAGTTCTGGATGTCTCAAAAGTTTTTCCTCACTTCCATTATTCTCTTAAAAACATGCTATCAGCCAGATGAGTTTCATTTTTATTTGCCTTCAGTAAACAGCTTGAGAAGAGCATTAATCTCATCTCTCCTTAGAGCCAAAGGGAGTCAAGGTGCTAAATCACTCTGACCTCTGGCTTCAGCAGAGCTCTGATGGAGTTGTTGGCTTGGTTGTATCCTCCAACGCATACGCTGAGTGTACTCACTGCTGCTGGGCTTTGGTACCTGCATGGCTCTATGTGAGCTTGACAGGGTGCGACATAGGCCAGTACTGAAGTTGGAGGATGCTTCTGTGAACAGAGAGCACTTGCAGCTAAGTATCCTGTGTACAGTTTGGATCCGGCAAAAGCTGTATTTTATGAAATCATCAACCTTTTAAAGAGAAGATTACAAGTTTGGCGTTTGTACATCTTTTTTAATACGCTTGGAATGAAAGTAACTATTTGTAAGAATTCACTTCAGAGAGAAACCTATAGAATGCAGAAGTCTTTAATGGTTATGGTTATTCAGGAAATTTGAAATTCATTACAAAGGCAGAAAAATATTCCAGTGTTTTATGCTGATTTTACTACTAAGCTTTGCAGTAACAGTATTTTTTATCCCTTCAAGTGATACTTAAAATTGTTCGTGAGTATCCTCCGTCTTTGAGGAGGGAGACACTGGTGTGCTCAGTGTTTATCCAGCTGCCTTCCCACTGCTCCCGTGAGTTCTTAAACCATACGCAAATAGCCACTTCCACTTCATTTTACACCATTTTAATTGCAAGTGTTTCTTCTTTCTCTGTAATTCTCTGCCTTCAGGTATTGGCTGTTCTCCCAGTCTTCAGGCTCTTTCTGGAGAGGTTGAATGACTCGTCCCTCGCTTGCAGAGATGAATTAAAAACACTGCAATAAATTCATGTTAAGAATCTTCTGTTAACAATTTCTATTTCTGACAGTGTAGTAGGTGGAGACGCACTGCGTACACAAAGAGTATTTCTCACTGGAGTCGTCCAATAAAAGCAGTAGCTTTGGGGCCAAAGTAAGCAAGTCCGGGAACTTGGAGGTGAAGTTTTGTCAACAAATGAGCTGTTTTAAAATAGCGCAGCAGATGGACACAGTAGGCTGGTAATCTGCAAATTGAGCTGGATTTCCAGGATTTTCAGAGCTGGGATATCTATTCTGGGTGAGATGCTCAAGTCCGACCGTGACACCGGCCCTGCAGGAATAATGCGCTTCTAACAGAGGTTCCCGTGGCATGTTTGGTGTAAACAGAGCATCAGATTTTATTGCCAGGAAACATCCCGGTGGTAGTGGGGGGAGTCTTTGAAACATGGAACTTTATGTGAGCACTGAACAGTATTCAGGATAAATGCAGGTTGTTCAAGTGAGGATGTTTTTGTGGAAAGCCTTCTGGAAAGGTATGGTCTTCTCATGCATTTCTTCTCTATTTTTCACAGCCTCCACTACTTACATACTTGCAGTCTGGGGTTTGTTCCAGAGTTTATTCATGATGCTAACGTCACAAATGAGACCTGTAATCACAGAGTCATTATGGTTGGAAAGACCTCTAAGATCATCAACATCCAACCCATTCACATCATCAACAACCAACCCGTGCCCACTGACCACGTCCCTCAGTGCTACGTCTCCACGGTTCTTGAGAACCTCCAGGGGCAGTGACTCTGCCACCTCCCTTATCTAAAGGCCTTCAATGTGAACACCTCATAGCCCATGAACAGGAGCTGATGTTGAATTTGAGATAGGATTGCTCTGTTCTGCTGGCTGCAGTGCGTCCTCTGGCCCTTCGGGGTGCTGGGCGGGCTGATGGACCATTGCTGGCATTCCCTTTGGAAGCTGTTTAGCTCTGGCTCTCGTACTGCTCCCAGCTGCACCTCTGCTAGGAGCCCTTAGGTCCGGTGATTTTCACAAATATAAAACTGCTATTTTTGTTTCCAATTCCTTTGGCAAGCATGAAGTTTTGAGAATAATGAGGGAGTGATGCTTATTAAACTGGATAATTTGTTTTGGTCAAAACTCTCTTAAGGGCAAGCTATTTTTGGAGCTTATCTGAGGCACGAGTTAACAGAGGTGTTTTGAAGCTTGCTCAAACAGCAGTATGGGTTGTTTTACCAGCAAATGTGAAGGGCTTTGTTTTGTTCCTTGCAATCTGTGTTTAAACGCTCTACCAGTGTTCTTGTGGATCATAGCTGTGATGAGATGCAGGACGTCAGTAGTCAGGGAAGCTACCAAGGGAAATGTATTCTGCACCATGGAAGCAGACTTGAGAGGGCTGGGGAGATGTGTCCTGTCCTTTTTCACGTTTACTGCCCAAAATAACTTTGTTTTTTATGTTACAGAATGTTGACTGGTTTGTAGAATTTGCTAATAATGCAGTAGCTCATCTGTTTAAAAACGTGAATGAATAAACCCAATCCAGATGCAAAATCAGCCCTAATTAATATAATAAACCCTTTATCAGCAAATTCCACAGACCTCCACTTCCTAAATTTTTAAAAACAAATATTTAGATAGGCATAAGTATATAGAGCTGTACAAAGGCTGCAGCTCTCAGGTCATACCTCATTTCATACGTACAGGAGGAGGAAGTCAAGAAGGCTGCGGCCAAGGGGAGGGCCAGGCCCCAGTAGAAGCCCCAGTAGGCTGCAGCCCAAAGGCTGTCCTCAAATGAACCTGTGGTTTTCTCTTCTCTTCCCTTACACACTCCTTAACCCATTTTGCTGAGATTGCCAGGCTTAATGGTTCGTGCTGAGCTCAATAGCAGCATCGTGAAAGCTGGTGCATTGGGTGCTGCACTGATTATGGCATGGAGTGCCTCACTTTGATAGTCGTTAACCTGCTAGATTGTCCAAGATCTACAAGTAATAACTGTACTCTTGCAGTTTTGTTTGTTTTTGTTTTTTGGAGACAAAAAGTACTGGTTGTTAATCCAAGGTATAAGAAAAACAGGCCTTTGGAGCTTCACAACTTCTTGTTCATGAAGCCTTCAAATGGGAGTGAAAAGCATTGGAGCAAGGCACTGCACCTCAACTTAGGCGTTACACTGGCACCTGCTTACTCTATAGAGAATATGCAAGTCTCAAATTAATCAAGACTGCTGGAAGTAATAGTAGAAGTTTGTAACCTCAGGTTTGCATTTTGTTTATTTTTCTTCTTTTTTTTTCTGCTTCTAATGAATTTGGAAACTACACTTGGATTAGAGGTCTAATCTCAAAAGCACACACTGTAAAAAACCCTATAAAGCAGGAGAAAACTCTTTGTAAGGTCAGAAGTTTTCTTCATGAAGTTTGATGCCCCCCACCAGGAGGTATGCCTTAAGAAAAGCAAAAGTCAAATGTAAGTGAAAGGGACTTTAAATTCTTCCAGGCTTTAGCAGGCAGTTCTTGGATGTAATTTTTCATCCGTACGTTTGAGGATCAGAAAAATTCCTTGGCCTTAATCTTGGGTCTTTCATATCTCTTCACCTTCCTCCAAGCTTTCAGATGCAAAGCCTGTTTTCTAGCTATGAAAATTAACCCATGCCTGAAGTTGTCCATTAGCTGCTGTTGTCAGCTTGTGTTGCCCTTCGCTGAGCTGTGACTTAGGAACGAGTCCAGTCTTTATCACCTGGTGAAGGCCATTGAGTTGTGCAGTTCCTCCTTGCCTCCTGAAGTTCCTAAAGGAGCTTGTGGCTTTTTTTCTTAATGGAAATCAATCTGATTCGATAGCTGCCATCATTAATGGGTGATTAATACATATAAAATTAATATAAAACTCACTCTGAAGGAAAAAAGCGAGTATTGCAAAAACTTTTATGCTAACATTCATTCATTGCCAACTGCACATAGCATCTCTACTTTCTCATCAGCTCATCTCGAACATTTAATGTTCTTTCTTTTACAGAGTGGGAACCACAGTAACGTTTTTGGAAGCTAGATTATAGTTCAGAGCAGATTGATCGTGGTGAAATCCGTTTACAGTCCCGTTTCCTCTGAAGCTTATGTAACAGGTTTGCAATCTTAGCCAAACTGTTCTCACACCAAATGCATTACAGAGTTATGTAATGGAGTGTGATGCTGTGCGTACGTTTTTTAAAGCAGAAGCTGGATAATCCATGACCAGAAGAGCGAGGGCATTAGAATAGAATGGAAGATGACTGACTGCTAGCGGATTACTGAATTTCTGCTTTTGAAACTCTAAAGGTTTGCCCTTTGGACTGACATCTGTTTCGAATAACTGAACTGGTTCAGGCATTAAATCCAAAGCTTAATGGGAATTTCCTTGTCGCTTTAGTTCTCAAATGATTGCTGTATTCACATTATCAAGATTGGGGTGTTTATTGTCTTCTGCAGTACGTATGAATACTGCAGAACATCAGATTCTGGGGATAAAGTTTATCCTTGATTACGCAATTAAAATATGCCTGTGCCCTGCTCTTCTCTTCCAATTACTGGGGTGCAGTCTATGTCCTTATTGTCTGTGCTTTTCCTAAGAGCTGCAGGCACTTGCCTTGAGCTTGTTGGTTAATCGAGAGGAATCTTCCAAGCAGCTGCTGAACCCTTTGGAGGTTTCACACACAGGTTGCTCCAAAGCAAAAGTGTGAGGTTGGTTTTCTTAGCTTTCTCTCATCTCTTGCAGGTGCTTTAGGGATTGCAGGATAAAACCCATTCCATTAGGCATGCTGATAACATTTCTCTTCTCTAGCTACCCAACTGCTAATGGAAAGCAGCAAGGGAAGATTAAGAGGAAGAAATAACTTCTTTTTCTTTTTCATTCTAAGTGCCGTTCTTCTCTGTTTGGCTCTTCTTTCTGCTGTCATTGCTGTTATCCCACAGCTGTTGTGGTAGGAGTAAGTGCTACATTACAATGTAAAAAGTATAGATGTTTTCCTGGTTTCCTAAGTATTTCAGAGAGAGCTCTGCGTGGCTGATGGGTGGGAGATGGTGCTGGGGAGGAAAAGGGAAGAAATCTTAGATCTGAGTCAGTGCAAAACATGTACCCAAGGCTTCCCTAAGGAAGGAGTAGCGTAAGCAGAATGGCAAGTGATGTTCATCACTTATAGTTCTGGGCAGGTGGGGAGATGATGCGTTAATGAGAACATCTACGGGAGGGAAGCTTGCGGTATTGATGACGTGAAGTAGAGACCGAAGTGGTAAACGGGAAGCTGAATTTCTTGCATGCAGCCTGGGAGGTGAGATAGAGGAGAACCTGCAGAATACAGGTCTGGGTTGGGGTAAGAATGAGGAAGAATGGGAAAGAAGCACAAATCCATATGTTTGAACAAGCAGCTCAGCCGCTTGAGTGATGTCAGGAACTCCTGGAGCATGGGAACGAGTGAAGCAAGACAGAGTGGCTAAGTAAGTGCCCAGGGCAGTGCGTGCTCTCTGCCTTCATTTCTCCTCTTTCTGAGCTGTTTTTTGTGATCTGAAGTGTTGGGTTTAATCCTCAACCAGCTACTCAGTTAAACTCAATTCTAGATTGCAAAGCAAAGTGTGATGTTTAAGTCAACAGAAAGAACAGTGATCAGCTCTTCTGATGCTTCATTATGTATTTATAAGGTTTCTGGGCTTTTAACGCTGGCGTTAGAACTGTTGTTCACTGCTAGAAAATGTCAGCAATTGTGCAGTCATTACCTCAATGTAAAGATGTTACCGAGGTTGGTGTTTCAAATAGGAATCAAATCTACCATATTAAAATGATTGTTTGGGGAGCAGACTCTCTTCTGTGAAGAGGAGGTGCAAAACTCAGCTCTCTAGAGGGTGCTTCTTTTCCCTCTTGTACGGCTGCAAATTGCATTTCCCGCTGTCATTGGAAGTCCCAGAATACCTGCTTTGATGCATATGAAGACAAGCAATCAAGGAGAGGATCTGTGACCAAAGGAAAAGGTAGATCACAGACTAAGCTCAAGGTTCAGCCTAAGCTGGCTCGTCTAAGCTAGTAGAAAGAAGGGGACAGACTCTTTAGCAGAGTCTGTTGTGACAGAACAAGAGGAAATGGTTTCAAAGCAGAGATTTAGACTGGATATAAGGAAAAAGCATTATGCACTAAGGGTGGTGAGGCACTGGCTCAGGATACCCAGAGAGATGGTGAATGCCCTGTCCCTGGAGACATTCACCGTCAGGCTGGATGGGGCTCTGAGCACTGTAGGTGTCCCCGGTCATTGCAAGGATTTGGACTAGATGGCCTTTACAGGTGCCTTCCAACTCAAATGACTCTATGAAATGGCAAATTAGGAAGTATGTTTGGGGAAGAGTATCCCATAGGCTGCACAGACCAGATTCCCTAACCCTCCTTGGTGGAATAAACCAAAACTTTTCCTTAAGTAAATTCAGACCTGCGTGAGCAGGTATGCTTCTTGCTGGCTTTGTTTGGGAGCTGTCAGCTGTTGGTGTGTGTTTCTGTTTGCGGTAAGGTCTGTACAAGAGAATGTCTCTATGATCAGCGAGGGATTGCGAGGGTAGTGATGTAAATGAAGCTCCAAATATATATGTTAAAGCTGATTTGCTGGCCATTTTACCTAACAGCAATAAATCTCATTGAGCAGAGTGCATCACGTGTCACTGTGGATACAGCTGTTCTGAGACAGAAGGACTTCAGCCAGAGCTCCTGGCACTCAAGGCCCAGGTACTCAAGGTCCTTCTGCTCCTGCGGTAGTTACACTGTAGTGGGTGAGGCTGTGGAGACCAGAACATAAATGCTGGCTCTTCGTTATAGTCAGATAAAAGGGTTATAGATGGAGCAGAGTATCATGTTTTGTTGTTTAATGACAAGAAATGACCTCAGTTCTGTTTCTGGTAATACACTATCTCCTAAATGTTTTGCCTGGAAAAAGTCTTACCCTGGTTTTAAACACCAGATCTTTTCTAATTACAACTTATTTCTTTGTTTTTCCAAGTAAGTATTCCTCTCAAGCTATTATTTTTAGCTACTGGAGTCTCTTCTTGTTTTTAAAAAGGAAAGTATGTAGCTTGAGGTTTAACTCAATCAGGCCAGTAAATAAGAATTGTTGTCCAGTTTCCTTCCCTTCATCCTGTGTGTCAACAGCTTCTGAAGGGGATCTACGTTTTTATTGTCCTGTACTGATGAAAACGTCTCGAGTTATTATACCCATTACAAAGGGTGAGCGATGGTCTAGATGGCCTTTATTGTCCTTATCTTGTTCATGAATGATTCAAAGAATAGTATCCAGTTCCTGGAAGCTCTAGGGCTTCATTTTTAACTTTGACTGATTGTTTACTTGAATAATAAGCGATGATAACTTCAGCGCGGTCCCGAGGCACCCAGATCATTAATGATTCACCATAAGTTTAGCAGCAGTTAAAAATACACTTCCCCACAATTTTTAAAAGTCCACATCATTTTGCTCACAGAGAATATATCGCTTACTGTAGGAATAAGTGGAGATGTTGCATTTGCTTAAAAATTTCTATTAATGACCGTTTTAAGAAACACAGTCCCAGGCATCTAGAAACAAGGAATGAAAAAAGAAATAGCACTGGAGGACTGGTCCATGTGGAAAATGAGCTTTTTATTATTCTGTTCCATGAAAGCGTGATGGACAGTCATAGCTTCTCATAGCCTCTTCTGCACAAGGTGATAAACTGTACTGCACATATTCAGCTCCGTGGTTTTCGTGTTCTTCTGCAGTGGTCACACTACATTTAGTCCCTTACAGCCATCACTGACTCTTGTGGAAGGATGTTGGAGATTTCATCACATGCATTCTTCAGAAGCAGCCCTGGAGAGCCATTGGATTGGATTACCACTGTAATTCACCCTGGTTAGTTAACATGTAGGAGAGGCTCCCAGTAAGGGAAATCATTCATTACTTCCCTCAAACAGCAGCCAGACACATTAGTTCTCACCACTACTTCATTTCTCTCTCATGAGGGAAAGTTCTGTAGAGCCTCGTGCTGCCTGAACTTTGCATGCATCCCAATATTGCTCAAGATTTGCAGCTGAGTCTCCTGCTAGTGGTGCAGGTTGCCAAGACTGATGTCTGCTCATCTCCCAGTCCTGCTTTCTATGCCATGGGGCAATGGGTGTCTCTAAGCAAACAGATGGGACCGGGAGAGCTTATTGAGAACAGCCCTGCATAGGAGGACTTGGACATAGGAGGACGAGATGGACATGAGCCAGTAGTGTGTGCTTGCAGCCCAGATGGCCAGTGGTATCCTGGGCTGCGTCAACAGAGGGTTAACAGCAGAGTGAGGAAGGGGATTGTGCCCTTCTTCTCTACCCTTGTGAGGCCCCATCTGGAGTACTGTGTCCAGATCTGAAGCCCCCAGAAAAGAAGGATGTGGAACTGTTATAGAATGAGTCTGGAGGGGGCCATGAAGATGCTCAGAGGGCACCTGAGCATCACCTCTCCTATGAAGAAAGGCTGAGGAAGCTGGACTCCTTCAGCCTGGAGAAGAGAAGGCTCTGAAAAGATTTCATTGCAACCTTCCAGTGTTTAAAAGGAGCTTATAATCAGGAGGGAGACCAACTTTTTATATGGTCTGATACTGATAGGATGGAGAGAAATGGTTTTAAGCTAGAACAAGGTAGATTTTGATTAGATGTTAGGGGGAAATGTTTCTCTCAGAGGGTGGTGAGGCCCTGGCACTGCTGCCCAGAGAGCTGTGGGTGCCCCATCCCTGAAGATACCCATGGCCAGGTTGGATGGACCCTGGGCAGCCTGAGCTGGTGGGGGTCAGCCCTGCCCACAGCAGGAGGTTGAAACTTGATGGGCTTTTAGGTTCCCTTTCAGCCCAAGCCATTCTGTGATTCGATGACATACAAGCCCTTAACTTCACTTCCAAATTCTGGCTCCTCAGGTGCCATGGGACTCATGGTCTATTGAAACGTGTCTCCTTTCTGTGTACTCTGTGCATGTCCTTTTGGAGCTCCTGAGTCTATCGATGTGTTGGTGCTGTGATTAAAATAGAATAAGCATAGCCAGCCCTTAGCTTCTGTTGCCTTCATGGGCTTGTTTCCTGTCACTGTAATTTGAGCAGAGGTGAAGGTGCTCTACACGCTGCAGCACTTATGTGCTATTTAAACCCATTCTTCCTCTGATCCTAAATACAATCACTATTTCCCCACTGTCCACACTGTCTGCAAATCACATCAAGGCTGTTGTGGTCAAGCTGTCTGAGGCCCGGTTTACAAGGTGATATTTTTATTTCAGAAAGTTCTCCACCCATGTCCTGATTTTAAGACACCCTTCAGCTCTGTCCTCTTGAAGGCTGAGAGCTTTGGTGTGGTTTGGATGAAGCTTGGAGATTGTTTTGTGGCTGGAACAGAGATCTGGGGTTTTTCTTGCAGATAGCACTGGCAGAGTGGAAACTTGGGAGTGATGGCAAGGAAACGTCTCCCTAGTGTTTGATGTCCTGCCACATGGAGCTGAACAGAACTCAGTGCCCGTATGAACAAATGTACAACGGCATGCGTAGACAAAGTGAGTACGCACACACACACATTGCTCAGTCTTTGTCGGCTTTTGCTCTTAAGACACCTCAAAATACAGACCAGATATCTTAAGTGCTGAGGAGGCCAGTGAGCTATGACAAGGGAGAATGTATTCAGGGCATAATGCAGTGTTGTGTGAGTAAGTTGGTGGCTGATGTGCGCGGTTGAAACAAAGCGAGGTCACTGTCACCATTGCAGGCATCTCCCTGGCTTGTCTGTTTTCAGCATCATTAGCATTCAAGTCTTTTGTAAGGTTGGTACTGCCAGCAAGTTGCAGAAGACTACCTGGTGGCACGGTGAAATCTATGAAGGCCAAGGATGCAGCAGCCCCAGGTCAGTGAAGTGCTCCTTGCTGGCACAAGAGAGGTCGGGCAGCATTTTGCTGACAGTTTGCTATTCCTCCGCCTGAAGAGTTCACCTCTCTCTGAACTTTCGTGTTTGCTTGAGGAGTTGTCATTTTTCTAAGTTGGATTCAAGACTGCTGAGTCAGAGTTTCCTCAATTCCACTCAGGCAGTACTTTGTGTATACCAAGATAGCTCTATCAGCGTACCTGCCCAAGAGGAATTCAAAGAAAACTGTTGAACAGTTTGCCCTCTCTTCCATCCATCTTTTGCAGTGAGTGTGACAGGACAAGCCCAGTAAGCCTACAGAAGAGCAAGGCAAGTCTAAAGTTGTCTGCAACCATTTTGTCATTCAAAATTCATCAGTGTGCTAAAATCAATATTAACCCCCTTAGAATAGCAGAGCATTCAGCTGCGTGTCAGAAGAGCTTTTTTCAGAAAGCATCTGTGGGATGTTTTTCGGCAGAGATGTGGTGTCCTGGTTTTGTATGTGCCAAGGGTGGGTCAGGTTGGTTCTGTTGCCTGTCCTCTGTCACTCCCACGCCATGAGCTGGCAGGAGCACAGCCTGGTTCTTTGTGGAAGGTGGTACAGTGAGTGCTCGTGGTGCCCCGTGTCCTCCTGCCCCAGCTGTGCTGTCCCAATGGCAACAAACAAGCAAAAGCCATCACCGATGCTGCAGCAGTTTGAAGTGAGGAGCTGAGTTCTGTGATGTCAATGTAAGGTATTTTATCAGTGCTTAATTACAGTCCTTTAAGTGGCTGTGTACAAAAGTAGCACCAACCCCGTTAAATGGGAAAGCTGATTTCTGATCCAGAGCACAATTTATTGGAGATCCAATTGGAGAAGAGAAAAATAGCATCCTTGTCTCCTGATTATTTTAGCAGCTCATTATATCAAGAACACCCTATTCGTAAGCCATGCTGGTATCTTAGAAAATACCACTGTAGTAAAACTTCCTTTACATGTTCACAACTTGTTTCAAAACCTGCTAATTGGGCCTGTGGGGATGAAGGCAGTTCCAAACGTAGAGCTGCTTCTCAGCATACTTGATCTCAGGGTAATCCTTTTATCCAAGGAAATTAAGGTATGTTTCTGTAGTGGCCAATGTCACATTACCAAGTCTACAGTAGATCAGAATTAATGCAATAAGCCCAACGTTTGCCATGCAGTCCTGTCAGTGTCCCTCTCTCTTCGTCTGCATTACTGCTGATGCATAGTCCTGCATTCTGCCCTAAAATGGCTTGGCAGGCTGGTGGAAGTTAATCAGTGTGGGTTTTGTGGTATGTGCAAACAGCAGCTAACATGGGCTGAACCCAGCCTTGTAATTAATATTAGCCAAGATAAGTTCTCCAATTTCCGGAGGGGAGGCAACAGGGCTGCTGAGAAGGAGTCATTTGGATCCTGTAAACCTCTCTGAGGTTTGAGCTGTGAAAGTTCATGGGAGATAGAAAAGGTTTGAGTGCTGAATGGTCACTGAAAATCCCCATTCGGTTTCCAGAGGTGAATCCCACGATAGCAAGCGAGAGGAGTGGTAGGAAATAAAGCTGAACAAAATAAAATAAAAAAAAAAAAGCAAGTCATTATACCATAAACAGGTATTTCTGTTACTACAGCACGCTGATGATCTGCAGTGTTTGTTTCTGTTCATGTCTTTTGGTGAAGAGTACAGCAGACAGACCAGCAGTCAGCACAAACCTATAGGCTTGCAAGTTTGGAAGGAGAACCACACTTGAGGCCCACTCAGATGTTATGTTACATATCCACTTCAGTGCAGCTGCCTAAAAACAGGCACCAGCGCTCACTATTGCACATCCTCCTCTTCTTCCTGCTTCCTTACAGAGGGAGTGACTTTAGATTTTGTATTACAGCTCTCAGAGAAATGGGGAGGATGTGGGATGCAGCCTTTTCCTTGCAGCCCTGAAGCAAGAGCGATGACCTTACGTCTGCCAGGGGAACTGGTTGCAAACTGAGGTTCTGTTGATGCAGGACAACAAGGCTGCGGTGTTACGGATTTTCTGCCAGTGAGAAATGTGTGTGCCACAGCCCCTCAGCTACATGCTGATGCCCAAACCACGAGTGCTGGCTGAAAGGTAAGATTGCTGCTGTGGTAAAAGAAAAGAGAGAATTCTGCTCTGCATCGAAGGCGCAGAAAGCTCAATGAGTCATTCATATCATCTCCATTTTCTTCTGCGGAGCTGGGCATGTGCTTTTATAGCACACAGCCCTCTCCTTCCCTTGTTCTCAGGGAGAAAAGAGAGAAATAGCCAATTAAATATCTGGCATAGGGGAGCTGTAGCCTTTCTTTGTGTGGGAGCACCTCCGATTCCCACATGCTTATTTTTACATTCGGTTTCCATATGCTGAGTGGTTCACACATTAATTGTTAAATGGCTGCTCTGCCATTCAGTTATGGAAATGATTCCTGCTTCTGCTCCGCTTGCCCTTGGGTTGAGAAAGAGAGGTCAACCAAAATTAGATAACTTTCCCCCAAATCTTTTCTCTTTCTAAATAAAGATGGTTCAACGTAATGCCTGTCAGGAAGGCTATGAAGTGTTGGGCATCAGAACAGTCCTCGTGGCAGGGCTGGCTCTGTGAGTGTGTTGAGACCCGGTGTCCTGAGCTGTCCCGATGAGTCCTTCAGAAAGACGCAGCACCGTGCGGTGCTTTGACTGTCATGCAGGCTTCATATTTTAGCCCTGCCTGCATTCTTTGTATAGGGATGAATGTGGAAATTGCGGCATCCATAAAGCAGAGTTGTAATATTAGCTGAGCAAAGGGAGCTGTGTGGGCAGAGCCTTGGGCTGCTTGACTTCAGTGGGATTCTGTGCAGGCACAAGCGTCCTCCCACGCTGAGCTCTGCGGGGCTGGAGCTGCGGCTTCAGCTTTCATCAGGAGCCCTTGCTTTTCCTCTCACGCGGGGAAAGAAAAGAGGAGTTGAGCATCATGCAGCAAATATTAGCAAGCACATACTCCGTGTTTAAGAGAAAAAAAAAAAAGGAAAGCAAACGGTAAGCCTGCAGCTTCTGCACTTTTCCAGCTCTGCTCTGTCAGTATTGCCTTCCCTGCACACGATGCCACTGTTTCAGAGCATTGGAACTAAAGGTCACCAAAGCAGCGCCGATTCCCACTAACCTTAGTGGGCTTTGTGCTGTACTCAGCAGGAGCTGCTGTTGCAGTGATAAATCAGAGTGCAGGTCTGTCCCACCGAACATGGGGCTGCCCTGCTTCTCCTGCTGAACTAAAAGAGAGCACTTTGCATCCTAAAAGTAATCAGGAAAAAAGAGAGTGGTTATCAAAAATGAAACAAAACCACTCTTTTCCCACTTTGGCTTATTTTCCCCTTCTAAGTTCATGCATTCATATTATTAAAGAGAAGCCATTGTCATTTTGGTCCTACTGAGTATTCATGTTTGCAACAGAACTCCTGAGTAGTCCCTCTTGTCCCCATAAATCTATTTTCAGACCATTGAGTGCAGATAGATGTCCTGAAAGTGCCAAAAACAAACGAACACAAAAGCCGCTTTGGCCTAAGTATATTGTCGTGCTGTATGTTTTAAGAAGGATCACAAAAAACCCAGCTGAACTGCAAGCCTGGTTTCAAGCCCGTGGTAACACTGTTTTTGTGCTTTCAGATGAGCCCTTCTGCCCTAATTAGAGTGATGGTTCACTCTCCGTTTAGTGGCCCGTTTGTGTGTCATTCTGGGTCTGTGTGACTCAGCGTGCTATGACTGAGGCTCCGGGTTTTGTCAGGCTGTGATGCTGCTGCCACTGCTGTGTGAACCAGCATCTGCTGGGCCAGCCTTCGTGTTCTTCCCCTCTAGGTAGCCATGTACCCTGGAGGAAATTAATGCCTGGCATCACCGTGTTGCTATAAACACAGCGGGGATGGATGTGAGTAACGAGGCCCTTGAAAAAAATAACTTTCCTCATGAAAAACATTATTTCTTTGACACGAAGGTATTTGTTGTAGCCAAGTCAGGCCAATCCCCCAAGGTACAGGTACAGGAATCCAGTTGGGATGGGACTTCTGGAGGACACAGCTCCTTGCTGCTCAGGGAACAAAGGCATTGCGTGGCCTTAAATAACCGCTTGTGAAATGTGCAAGAGAGGAGATCTAGGTTAGATGTTAGGAAGAAATTCTTTACTCAGAGGACGGTGAGGCCCTGGCACTGCTGCCCAGAGCTGTGGGTGCCCCATCCCTGGAGTCCGGGTTGGATGGGCGCTGGGCAGCCTGAGCTGGTGGGGGGCAGCCCTGCCTGCAGCAGGGGTTGGGGCTGGGGGGCTTTAGGGTCCCTTCAAACCCAAACCATCCTGTAATGCTATGATTTTTGTTTGAGCTCTGTGTTTTTAAGTGTTTTGTCACTGTGCTCTGCACTTCCCTCATCTGTTCTTCTATTTCAGCAGAGCCAGGTACCTCTTAGACTACAGTGCCAGCGTGCATGACTCAGAAGGGGACAGAAAGGAAAGTTTTCAACACATCTTGTTCCAAAATGCTCATTCCAGCAGGAGTCAGCATCGTCTGGTGTCCTGGAAAATACGGCCACTTCAGCCGTCTGAGACTGTTCAATTCCAGTCAGCTTTTATTTTCAGTGTAATACTTTTAGAGAGAACATTAATGGGTAGTTTAGGCCTTTATATAATATGGATAAACCAAAACATTAAAGAGCTGTGAGGGAACAGGAGAGATCTGGTTTGGGGGATGCTACCAACCTGGTAATTATGCAGGCTGGTTGTGCTCTCAGGGTCCTCGTAAAGGTTAGCTCCTTTACTGAGCTTCTGACTGTATTCTTTGATAATGTGGGTATTTCTAAATGCAGATTACTTAAATTGTGTGTATGTAGTTTATATGAAAGTAACTCTCACTGCTCAGTCCTGTTTGCCTTCTCTTTTTCTGAGAATAATACTCTTCAGTTGCACTTAAGTGAGATGACAAAACCTTAAAGATATACTTGGAGCTTGAACATGCGTAAGGAGAGATATAGATGGATATTGCAGTTTTATGATCAGGTTTAAAACGAAGAAAAAAAAATCAAAAATACAGTGCAAGAAAACAAGTAAAGATAGAAAAAGAACATAGATAAGCCCAGAAAGACAGCGATCCTAAGTGAGGAGGGACACATTTACCCCTGAAGGTCCCCTACAGGGCGCTTCCCAAGGAAAGCACGTAACCTTGCAGTGGTGCCACTGAGAGCTGTGTTGTTAGAGGAGGGCTGACCCAGCAGGGCTCACACACACAGCGATGGAGCTCTCTGTTCTTTGGTACTTCTGCGAGCGCTGGCGGTGGGAGAGCTCCCAGGTGGGGCAGCTGGGATGAGCTGCAGGGAAATGGCTTTGGGAAGTAAGACGAGAAGCTGATGCTCTGCCAGAAACAGAGCGTATTTCTGTAGTTTTTAAATACGTGTATTGATTCAAATGTCACCGTGATACAAAGGGAATTTAATAAGGCTTTATTTTTAGAGCTGTCTCTAACGCTTCTCTGTACAATTTGGTGAAACTTATGGATGTTGCGATATTGCTTTTCCTTTTAAAACCTCTTAAGCCCTGCCAGGTACCTGTAAGTATGCTCTAGGGCATTCAGATCGAGAAAGGTGAATACCAATGTTAAACATAAAATTCATTATGTTTTCCTTTAAGATTTCATCTTATGACAGGCACTGGAATCACATAGGATCCCTGAAAGCTCTTTTCAAATGGAGGAACAACGTGTGACTCCAAGAGTTGCAGTCTAATTCACACTTTTCAGATGGCTGGGGACTGGCAGCCATGTTTGTTACACAATGAACGTGATTCCACTTTTATGTACCATGCAGGCTGGATGTGGCTCTGGGCAGCCTGGTGTGGTGGTTGGCGACCCTGCACATGGCAGGGGGGTTGAAACTCGATGATCATTGTGGTCCTTTTCAACCCAGGCCATTCTGTGATTCTATGATCTCCTAAATGGGAGTTAGACCAGGGACTTCCAAAATTACCACATACTCTACCTAAATGCTCTTTAGGCATTTTTTAAGCTTGCCTAATGGAAATGAAATTTGTGTAAAGAAGAGTTAGAAGACAAATGTAGTTCTTAACTGGGGATTTTGATTCTGTTTGCCTTCTCTCTGCATAATATCTGGGCTGGAGACCCTCCCAGGGCTGTATACCAGCGTTACCAAGGAAGTGTCAGTGGACTCAGGAGGTGTGGTAATTTATTTTGTGTGCTGTTGCACCTGTTTATCTCAAGCCAAGTCAAGCGGCAGGAGAAGAACGCCCTGTTGAAGGTTAACCATCCCACGCTTATTGTTGCAGGCCTTGAAAGAACCTTGAGTTCAGCTCTGCTTTCAAAGATGCTTTGATTTGGCAAAACCAGAGAACAGTAGCGCCACGCTTTGTGTCAAAGTAGTGTTGGTAGTTTGGTTTAGATACGGGAGCGTGTCCTCATTTCTGCACCAGGAATTAGATCATAATGCTTTCTGTTCTTTCGCCATGACTTCATTTCTGTCTTGAGAAGACAACGGTGATGGCAGTGCCTATAGCTAGGATTACCCAACCCTGTGCTCAGAGGCCTTCAGCTTTGACCAGCTTACAAGGTCAGCACCTCCTGTGCCAGGCTGGAGTCTGGAGGAATGCCTCCCCACACTGGTTTGTTTCCAGTATCAATACTCAAGGTGAGCAGCGTTTGGAGAATTTCCCCTTAAATATCTTTCCATATAGGAGGTACTTGTGCCACTGTGTTTTTGGAGGGAAGGAAATATTAAGATAAATCTTCCAGCAAAGTCAGGGAGGCGTCTTTCAGTACCCTTATGAAAAAGTTGCCACAGACATATCAGGAACCCATCAAAACCTTGTCTGTGCATTCTTGGTGGACATTTTACGCAGAAGCTCAGCTCCTAGAGAACTTGACCCAAATTCAGCACATTCCAGAGTGCCCCTGAATTCAGCTTTCCCTCACCGATGTTGTATGTAGGGGTTCCCCACGTGCAGGGTGCACGTATAAGAAAGCCTCCTGCTGCCTCCTGCCTTGTTTCAGTCCACAGAGCCCCTCTCTGAGGCTTGGTGGAGCTGGCTCCAACTGAGTCTCTCACAGTCTTTTCTCAGGAAGATGCTCCTATTTTTGGGTGGAAATGGGCAAATCCACCAACTGCATGCTTACACTGAAAGCTTGTTGGAGCCATGTCGAAAAGGTGTGGAACACTGTTAGAGATGCTGACATTTTCTGAAAGATTAGGGAGTAGATATGCCAGACTGTGAGTACAGGTGATGGATTTGATGGATTGTGGGTTCTGCATCTTTTCTGGTTTACTGCTAGTATATTTTGTAATCTTAGCTAAGTGATATAAAGGACTGATTGCACCTATCATCTGTCAGACATAAATCACTGATCAAGGGGTCCGTTCTGAACTTTGAGACTCAGCTGAAGGGCTTTCCTGGCAGTTTTGTCTGACCCTGTTTCTCTGTGTCATACAGTCAAAATGACCTTGCCATTGTTAGAGCTGAACTCTCAGCAGGCAGGAGGCTGCAGCACTACGCACGTTCCATACGTTTAGACATATGACACTTGTCAGCGAGGGACAGCTGAAGGGGTTTCCATCCTTTTTACCTCCCGTGACGACCAATGACCTCAGCGTATTTAGAAAGGCATTTTATGTGGTCATTTTCTCAACTACATGAGCGTGCTGTAAAAGGCTGACAGAGGAAGCAGGTAGGCAAGTCGCCGTTGATCAGATATGCCCACATACATTAAAAGTTGCAGGTATAACATTTCAGGAAGTCATCTCGAAATGAGAATTAAATTTGCATTTTGATGACAAAAACAGATATATTTTTGTGCAAATTATATTCGCACCAGCAGAGCAGGGATTTGTATAACCTTTCCCTTCCCTCCCCAGCAAGATGCTGTATGAATTGGCTCAGCATTCACATTACTTCAGTATGTCAGGACTGTTGTGTTGTGCTTTAAGAAAAGGTGTTTGTGGTGTTTTCTGTAAAACAACAGAGGGTTTCAGCTCCTTTGAGTCAATAATGAATGAGCAGTGTCCTAGCAATATCTGGAACGCCACGCTTGTGACTGAGTGCTCCCTCAGCGCTGAGACGAAATGTGAGATTGCTAATCACAAATGAGGACTAATTAACTATGAGACACAGACAGTTTGACTGTGTCAGGCTGTATTTATACACGGTGGTGTCGTGTTTTTAGGTGGAAGTGTACATAAGTAGCCCTTGGATGAGTTTGGAGGTGGAAGGCTTACAGGTAAAATACACGGTAGCATCATCAGTTTGAAAACAGCATAGCCATATGTGAATATATACACCTTGCATAAAGGTGTTAAGCTGGCTTTTAATAACTCCTTATGATGTGAAATAGGAAAGATCTTCAAAGTAAGCTTCCTTCTAATTAGTTACACCAATATTTTTTTCCCCTACCACTTTCTGATAAGAAATCTGTGCTTCCAAAAGGCGTAAGCACCAGCAGGGTAAACCATGTGTGCCTCTGCATCCATAAATCATCATCCCTCACTTAGGGTTCAAACTGCTGAATGGAATATTTCAGTAGGTCGCCAACATATGAGCAATGACATCACATTTGCTGTGCAGTATCAGAGAACTGGTCTTAGCGCCTGGGATTATTCCAATTGCTGCAATGCTTTCTATTTAATCTGTGGTATTACAGGCTTGATCTTACATTAAAAGAATTAAAGAGGAATCTGCATGGCGTTAAACTTTTTTTTCAGAGTTGATGTAATAATCATTAGCCAAAGAGATTCTTGGTTCATATAATACCAAAACAACACAAAGGAATTAGGTTGGTATGGTAATAAATATTTCTGCATTATTTTATGCGGGATCATGGAAAAGAATTACACTTTACCACGGTGTTTTTGAAGGCCACGGTTATAGTTTTGTTGCAACAGTAGTTCTGAACTTGATTAAAAGTAGTGAACTTAGTACTGTCAGATGTGGTTCTATAAAGTCAGTGGATTGCCATCCAATTGTCTGGAATTACCTACCTTAGTGATCTAAAAACAGTTTCCAGAGTTTGCAGTAGGATCACCATTGATGCAAAGCGACAGCAGCTTCGATGCAGCTTCGATGCAGCTTCTCCTATTTTATCATGCTAGCTTGGCTTGTGCAGCACAGGTTTGGTTTGGTTGGTTGATTTCCCACTCCCCAGGTTTCCCTGATCTGAGATTCTAAGCAGCAGGAGTCAATCACTCTCATAAACATCTGACAATCAATATTTCCTCTTAGCATGAGTCACTCAGGTCAATGTGCTGTCACTTTGATTCTTACAGAAGAAAAAGAAGCTCAAACCCAATATTTCCCTTCTTTTGGGGTCATCTCTTCATACTTTCTAGAACATTGTCATGGTAACTCACGCATTGTCTTTTATATTTTCATAGCCTGAATTATAATGCAGGTCATTTCTGGCTCCCTCTTCTGCCACTTATGCTGGGGCACTCGGATGGCAGGTACCACAGATGCTTGCATGGAAGAGACAGTATGGCATTCAGAACAGAAGTAAACCCACTAGCTCGTAAGCATGCAGACCCTCAGTGCCAAGATGAGTCACACTTACATTGTGTGCACTGGGTGTCAAGGAGAGGCCTCTTGGTAGAAGAGTTTGGAAGCAAGTAATAGTAGTAAGGACAATATTAAGGCGACTTTGTTGAGATTTGTTTACGAGGGATTGTTTGTTGCCATCTGACAGTGCAGTAGGAAATGGTCACACTAGTATCACACAAGAGTTTGTAGTGAGAGGAGGTTTCTGTAGCAGAGCCACCACTGTTTTTAAAGCATCTCATTTCCAATTCTGATTTCAAGTTGGACTGGGATTTTATTTCTTTTCTGTTACCTTCTTGGGGATATCGGATTGTATGGAATTGTTTTGGTGTTCACTGATTTTGTGCTGCGTTGGGCTTTGTTTTGTTTTTCCCCTGAGATTTGCACTTCTTTATCATGCAAATCTTCAAATGGGTCCTTTCTAAACCTCAGGGTTGATATCTTACTATTTCTGCCTGTCAGAGGAAGAACTCCAATACACTGAATGCCGTTAAAACTGCCTGGCATGAGCGGAGAGCTGCTGCAGCTGGCACACACTGTGTGATGTCTTAAAAACGACTGAGAGACCTGCAGTGCTTTGTAATTTCCTTACCTGTGGAGTTTGGGTGCTATTATTGCCGTCAGGTCAGTGCCGCCCTTCAGCTTGTTCTTTAGCTTCCCTCACTGGCTGTTTCTGGATGCTTTCTTTTCGACTACAATTAGAACTTATTAATGATTAAGGAATAAAAAAGGGCAGTGCCAGGACAGCTCTCTCCCCACTTGCTTAGGGACCCCCAGCTGGCTTGTTGGTTTGCAGCTTAATTTGCTTGTACGGTAAATGGCACAATAACTAATGGCACATCTCCACAGGGTCGGAACACCTCCAGGGCTGGTGGCTCCATCCCTCCCTGGGCAGCTGTGCCACTGCCTCATTCTCTGTACTGCACTGCAGTCTCTTCCTTCTGCAGGGAACACAACCGCCTGGGCACCATGCCTGGCACCTCACCCTGCAGCCCCATCCCTGCGGGAGGACATGTCCCCACTGGGTGGGCAGGGCAGGGCAGCAGAGCTGCTGCGTGCTTTGGCCCTGTGCTCTGCAGGGTTTGGCGGCTGGTGCCCAGGCCAGGCACTGTGTGAAGGTTACCTTTGGCCCATGCAGAGGTGACCGGGGCAGGCGCTCAGGTGGAAAACTGCATGGAGTTGTCTCCCGATGTATCAGAGAGTATTTCAGTATTTTGGAGGTATTCTTTGCTGTTCTTCCTCTCCAAGCTCACGTAAAGTGCTTAGAAGTTTGACCATCGTGACTTCAGAGTCTTTATTTACCGCTAATGCACTTAATTACTTGCACAACGTGTGCATGGTATTTTTCCTGGTTAACAGAGGAGGTAGGAGATTTGCTTGGCTGCAGAACGTGCAGTGATCCGTAAGGAGAAGTGCCACGTAGAAGCAAAGAACTTGTTATTTATTGCTTAGCCCTGAGGAACCAAGAGGTGTGTAGGAAGCAGCAGGATTGATTTCTGTAGGAAACGTTATGTCAGGAATTTCTTCGATTCAGTCTTCCATATATCTGATTAAGTGAGAAATGAATTACTTTTGATTTCAGTCACCTACTGCTGAACAGTTGGCCTTAGCCCCCCCCAGAAAGTCCACGCTTCTATACCCTTATCACTTAGTGGTGATCTGAAGGCCTCCGGTTGCGCTGAAGATGTGGCTTCCACAATTCTTTAAGTTAAGAAAAAAGCCTTTCTAAATAAGGCACTTTAGTTACCACAATATCAAAAATTGTCAATAAAGATAAGATTCCCTCCCTAGCAAGAGGCATAACAACAGGGGGAAGTTCTTTACAAGGAGAGTGGTGAGATGCTGGCACAGGCTGCCCA
>PPHD01005781.1:0-20324 GCA_002909625.1 Bambusicola thoracicus | reverse complement strand
TTTTGTAATATATATAATGTATTTCACATGTTTTCAGCTACAGTAGAAGCTAAAAGCTGAGCAGATCCCATGTTTTGATCCAGTACCTCCATTCACATGTTTTAGCCCTCCTAAGTAGTGGAATTTTAGATGTACTTTGCCAAATATTTCAATTCTGTCTACCTTGGGCCAAAATAGCCTTATTTCCTCCAAGATAACTTGATGACTGCTGACCTAGATTATGGGGCTAACCCCAAACAAAAGCAAATCACTTTCGACCATATAGTCATTTTATGCACATTGTTCATGTAGCAACGTGACCACAGATGTCTGAAAGCTGGGAACTTAATAATCAAGTCTGTGCCCCAGTCCTATTTTATCCCTGCCTGCAAACTGCTCATATTTACCTGTGAGGGCTGATTAGGAGAAACCACAAAGATGAACTATGCTACATAATCTCAGGCAAGTTGTAGCATTTTTAAGTATTGCTGATGCATTTCTAAGCTACCAAGAAACTGCACCTCAAAGAGCAGAATAGTGAGAAAACAACTCTCTTTCTGACCTCTGCACAGCTTTACTTCTTAGGAATTTACTTGTCAACGCAATGGTCACTAATCATAAATAACAAACCTGGCCAATGTACCTTGGTTCTTTCCAGTCAGTCCAGATTGCTACACCCATTGCCAAAAATAATGACTAATGAGAAGATTAAGAGGGATGGGTAGCTGAAAAGCAGAGGCTGCAAAAGGAGTGACACAATACTGTGAAGTATTAATTCTGTCAGGCAGCCTGGCACTGATTTAAGCTTTTCTCTTAGGAAACACAGTGCCAATCCAGCCCGGTCATTTTATTACACAGGAGAGGGAATACCTGCTTGTAGCAAATATCTCATCGCTGTGCAGGAAGAAGTTAAAGTCATCTGGCGAACAACAGCAAAACAATAAAATGAGTTTGTGTATTAGAGCTTAAAAGTGGAACTCACACAGGCAGTAAGTGACAACTGAATGAGAAATCCACTCTTGCTACTTGCGGTATGCAGGCATAAGAAAAGAGGGAAGTGAGGCAGGAGCATAGCAGTGGCAAAAAGTACTGGACTGTGCCAAACCTTCTCTTAAAACCCTTGCCAAAATGCCTTCCTGTCTCCTGAAATACAACTTAATGGCAGTCAGGGAGCAAGAAGCCTGATCTATTGCCCACAGAATCAATAGCAATTGATTTTTCTGATAACTCCCATGGACTTTGTCTAGGTCCTGCCCTGAAGGAGTTCATTTCTTCCCCGGCTATTCGATCATATTTCTTCCTAGAGCAGATCTCCAAGGGCTGAATTTCTCTGAATATATAAGTCTATTCACAGTAATCCTGTTTAGGCTCTTGCATTGCTTTCTTTATCTGCATACCTGTTTGCCTGAGATTAAGCCTCACGTGTTATTAGCCCTTACACATCCCCACCATGGAGACACACTAGAGGAAAGGCAGCTGACCTGGTTCACAGAGGGACGGTGTGGTGAGGGCAGCAGCAAGAAGCCCCAATTCTGCTTCCTTCCCAGTTCAGCATTTGAGCTGCAGAGCTATTCTTGCTGTAATGACTCAGATTTTATTGTTTATTGTTTGCCTGCTCTTCAGATTAGAAATGCTCTGGGCTCCTTGGGATGAAAGGTTCCAGCTAAGTGCATATTGCTGTTGTTGTTGTTGTTATCATCATTAAGATTATTCACAAGTAGAGGTGTCAAGGTAGATTCAGAACAACTTCTGCTGAGGCTCATATATCTTCCAGGCATCTAACCACGCAGTTACAGAGTATTAAGATGGGAATGGGGAAAACCGTGTACCCAGTCA
Source organism: Bambusicola thoracicus (assembly GCA_002909625.1). Taxonomy (NCBI): domain Eukaryota; kingdom Metazoa; phylum Chordata; class Aves; order Galliformes; family Phasianidae; genus Bambusicola; species Bambusicola thoracicus. Next base: position 18,509 of record PPHD01005781.1, on the reverse strand, counting down.
GAGCTGTGTTTAAGTGGCCTGCCAATTCCAGCTAATCACCAAGTTATTTACTTCCAGTTTATTAGGCCGAAACTGCCACTAGCTGTTGGCAGCTTCTAATATTTACACCTTACTTTCCTGGGGTCTCTTCAAGCACTGCTGTAATAAAAAAGTCATTTCTTCCAGGTTTAGATGCGAGAATTAACACACAGAGCACCATGCAAGGCCAAACCAAATTCCAATCTCAGCTACAAATGTGCAACCCCATTGATTTCCAGTGGCTTAATTTGCAGTGGTCTTAAGCTGCTGTACCTGAGAGCACTACTGCATCCTCAGTTTTCTCAGAGAGCAGCAAAAGCAGTATTTCCTGTACATTTGTGAGGGTTTCCAATACTCACAATAACAGTTGGACAAACATCATTCAACATCAGTGGCCCTCAGTCTCATCTCCATTCAAGAAAAATCAAGAGTAATTACTCTAAAAATTAACCTAAATTATTCACTTTATATGTTTCTGTAGGCTTATATTATTTTCATATTTGAATGCCAGAGAAAAATCCACAAATTTATCCTTGTAATACTCCCATTAGAGGGAGAAGAGTGGGAATTCATTACTGAATTGGTATGGAGAAATTAAGGGACTTTTCCAAGATCCTGGTGGAAACTCAATGGAGAAACAAGGTTTGGATTTACATGTCCCAGACCACAGAGAGTGGGACTTGTGACACAAGAATCTCCTTCTCATATCAATACTTTTCATGGGATACCAATGAAAGCACACAGCAAATTTTCAAATCCACTCATTACAGTGGATTTTCTTTTATTTTTTTTCTTTCTTTTTTTTTTTTTTTTTTTTTTTAGCAAGATACACGGTTGTTTTATTGATATCAGTGGAAATGCCTGGACAGGAATGCTCTCATTTCTCCCAGCTGTAAAGAGAGGCTGCTGTTGTTCTCTTAAAGCTGCCTTTTCAAGGGACATTCCATATGTGTAGTGTTCTCCTTTGATTTTAGATGTGTGATTACAATTACAGCCATGCCCTCAGTTGTGTAAGGCCAGCAGGGTATATGCCTGTGCAGAGATTTCGGATTCCTCAGATGTGCAGTGAGCTGTGTGCTCCACGTGAAGTTCCCAAACCCTTTGCACCTTTTTGGCTGCCAACACAAGGGAGTTCCACAATTTGCTTACGGCCAGACACACCTTTATTCACAGGAAAACCTGCTAAGGAACAGCCAGAGCAAACCAATACTGACTCACAGCACTTGTGTGCTCACACAAATGACCACTTCCAGAAACAATAAAAAACTACGGACAAGTCCTGTCCTGCAAAATATATACATTCACAGCTCAGTACAGTGGGCTGGGTTCACTGCAAGTGGAGAAATCTACCATGTTAGAATGGATAGCTTGCTTCACACATTTTCTCAAGGATTTTTCTTCTAACCCCAAGTATGGATGTAAGAACAACCAGACAGGAGACTACATCCAGAGGCATTGCAACAGATATTGCTGAATGGACTGAAAGCTGTACCCCACTTCTTGTAGGTGAAGTCCTGGCTTCCACCCACAGAAGTGCAGTTTACTGTGCACTCTTCACAGACCACTGACACTAGCAGCCACATAAGTCTCACCACCTTAATTTAGGGTAAGCATGTTCACATCAATTGCATTTCTGTCTTGCAAGCTAAAAAGACAGTGAAGAAAGAAATAGAAGAAGACAAAAAACATGTTTTGTTTTTTAATAACCTGGAAGTATTATCCTCTTAGGGAGAGACCTACCATATATTTTCTTTTAGTTCACCCTCTGATCTCCACTCACAGTGGATCAGTTGGGAACTCTTAGCATTATAGCACAGTCGGACAGATACAGGTCAGGAAAAAAACCATTCAAAATCATCTAGAAGGCCAAGTTTTATCTCAGTAAAGTATGGTTGCTTTAATGCAGAAAATCTAGCTACTTAGTTCAGCATAAGCTGTGAAAAATAAAAAACAGAAAACAAACAAAAAAAAAATAACAAACACAAGGATTTTAAGAAATAATTATACTTGATATGAATGTAAATATAGCTACTTCCCAAATGGAAAAGCCAGCCAGCTACACGTAAAACAGACCTCTCCCATTCTCTACTGCCTGCTGCATTACAGTCCTATTCAGGTGCCAGGGAAGCAGAAGGTCACACTGCAAGTATTCTTCTTTGCTGCAGCTCTTACATTACCACAGAATAGAAGCTGATATAACCAGAGCTTTGGGATGCTGGAACCTGTCTTTTTCCATGACTCCGAGTCCTTTCTCTCCCTTTTATCCACCGTCACCCCTTCTCTTTCTCTCTCTCTGTCTCCTGCCACACACACAACCCAAACCAGCTGATTTATAGGCAGCAAGGAAGATTTGTGTTGGGCTTCACATCTCTGTCTGTCCATCTGTGAAATAGTTTTCCAGTCATAGACATTGTCTGAATGGTGATTTAACATAAAATAAAAATGAAAAGGGCATTTCACAAAAATAAAATCAAAGTGACTAAATCTGTTAAGCTAACTATTTTTTCTCTTTTGTTAATAGTAATACTAGCATTTAAAAAGAGTCCGGGAAAGGTTTTTACAAGAGGCTTTAAAAAACAAACACTTCTTGGTTTTTTGGAAACACTGAAAATCCCACTGCCATCATCAGAGACGTCTGCCCTTGGCCAAAAGTTCTCCTCCTCTGCTCTGACATGCACTGGTTTCTAACCTACTGTTACACACGGACTGGGGAGGCATACTCAGATGTCCAAGAGAGCACTACTGGTGAAAAGACTGCAAAGCATCACGCATTACTAAACTAGAGAGTCCACGTGAGATCCTGTTTGTGCCTGCATTTATCTAAAAAGCTGTTGCCCTCATTGTGTGCAGATGCACAGCCAATTGGCTGAATGCTACAAAAACTGATGTTGCGCCTGGGTAATTCAGTTTTTTGCTCCTTCACTGTATGCTCTCCACAGATCTTCACAAATTCAAGCTAGAAAACTTTGAAAAGCACTTGGCCTTGCTTGCCAAGCACCTAGACCGTCCATGATAGGAAAGAGAGTAGCACCAGCTTCCTTTGTTTTTTAAGTGTTGAATTTACTTTAGAATCAGAACCATGCAGGCAATAGCACTGGAAACTGAACTTGTCTGCCCTTGGACAACACAGGAACACAGCTTGGTGAGTGAAAACCCAGACTCAGAAACCTGGCTGTAATCAATTCACAGTGCATTTTCCTGGACTGGAGTTTGTCAAAGACTTCTGACAATTTGAGGATAACACTGTCCTGTGTTTAGATATTTCACAAGCAGAGGAAAAAAAGTAACCGGGATACATTATTTGTTAACTGTTCACTCAGCTCATGATAGGTGTGTGACTCTGAACTGTATTTGGCATCTAACATCTCTCTTTTGATAGATAGTGATATCTCAGCAGCCTGCTCTCTGAGCCACTGCAGACAAGGAATGGGCAGCGCACGTTCATCAAACCAACATCTGCTTTCAATTCTCATTTAGAGATGTGGAATCCTTTCAGCTGGACATTAATCATTCTCTACAGCAGCAATTAGATACTTGAGACAGATCAGAACAGATCAAATTAGCCTTATTTATTAAACAGAAAATTCCTAAGGAGTAAATAAAAAAGACACCAGATCATCCCGTGTGCTAAAACATAAAAGGAATATTAAGATACTGAAAATCAGGAGCCTAAAAGCTTTCAGGTGCTATTTTCAAAGCCTCGACTGTAACCAAATAGCAGAGGGCTCTACTGCAGAATGCCTCATGGATTATTTTAGCAATAAGGTATAATTGAAAGGATTAACATGAATGTAATGTTTCCTTTCCAAAAATTCCAGGAATGCAGAAATGACTCTCATCTGCTCTGTATGACTCATAGTTTTAATGCTAGAACTTCATTTTCACTTCTGAGGAATTCAAGCTCAGGGAAACATTACACAGAAATACTCAGTCAATTGACAAAGGCAAATCTCTCCTTTTCTTCTGCAGTTACACAAACCTTAAAATCCTTATCTTGTCACAGTCCTGCTTGGTTCAGCTTCAGGCAGCGGACATCCTGCACACCCAGGGGAGAAGCTGCTCGCTGAGGGATCCAGGGGATCAGCCGAGGAGCAGAACTCACCAAACCAGCTCGAACCTAGCAAAGCAGCTTCCTCTTGCTGGGTTTCCCTGGTTTAACATGGCAGAGAGCTTTCAGCAAGCAAGAAGGGGGGAACTGTCACAATGACGTGGAAATGCATAGCAAAACATCCACAGATCTCCAGACAAATCTGGCCTAGCTTAGTGGAAGGTGTGCAGCTGCCCACCGAGGATGTGATGCTCACTTTCTCTACTGTTCCTTCAGCGTGGAAAAAAAAAAAACACTTCTGTTTTTTAATGAGGGAACAATGTCATGTATTTGTTACAGCAGCTAAGAGGAGAAGAGCTCTCACCATCTAGATTACACGTATCAGCAGCACTTCGGGGCTTTTTATAATGGAAGCTAAATGTTAAGCAGATGAGAAGTTTTATGAAAGAGTAGATCTGAGAACAGCAGCAGGGCTTGGCCTTCTGCACGCAGCGATCCCCCATCTGCCTGTGCAATACATCACCAAGAAGTAGTCTGCTCCCCTCCAAAAAGCCCACCCCTGGCAAGCACCATAGCTGGGTGAACAACTCCAGATAGTTGCAGCCTCACCTGCTAATCCTTCACAATCCCTTCCCCAGCTCCGCATACACCTGATTGCAATAACAGTGGAGATACCATCTGGGGTTAGCTCATTACATGTTTATTATCCTTTTGTTTATTTCTGCATAAATATAAACTGTTGTTACCTGTGCAAACCTGCGCATCCAGCCCAGTTCTGGTGAGCCTTAAAAGCCCCAAATTGAAAATAGCCTAAAGATGTGAAGAATCACAGCACCGCAGTCCAAAAGGCAGCCAGCTAGCTGAGGTGTTTGGAGAGAACCATCGCAACACACAGCATGTATGTATGGTTTTATATTTAAGATTTCCTGGCTCGGAGGTAGTAGGTTAGCTAGTTAGCTGTGGTTATAAATAGAAGCGCCTGCTGACTCTAATCACCACCATTTGGCTTTTAGGCTACCAGTATGAAAGTACAGAAGGGACTGGTACCTTGCAGAACTGTGCTCGGTTTATCAATGGCCAGATCGTTCCTCAGCCAGGGTAAATAACCTTTTCTCCGTGTCCTGTGATCTCATGCAAACAGAAATCTGAGCAAGAGCGGGAGGAAGGGGCCTTGGGTTTAGACTTGATCAGACTTTTTTATTTGGTTCAGTGTAACTTTAAGAAATATTAATCTGCTCCTTCGTTTAATTTCATCTGTACCGCTGGCCAAGAGAAATGCACTAATTTATAAGTTGAAGCAAGCCTTGAGATAATGTCACCCACCATTCATCCAAATTTGTCACTAGCATCCCATTAAAGCTGTAATTATTTTTTAATTAAAACTAAGGAAGCTGGCATGCGTGTGCCTACTTTATACATCTGTTATGGGTTAAAATAGCTTTTAAAAAATGTTTTTTTAGACCGCAGTCTTTTGTGGCCGTGGCCTATGCCAAAGAAAACGCAAACTTGCTTATTTTCTCCATGGGGCGCAACACTGCCTATGTGTGCCTGAACAGATTCGACTGGCCGTGAAAAGAATTCTAAATAAAACACAAACATGGAATTTGGCAACGCCACAGAAGCGAGCTTAAGACTAATTCCAGCATGCGGACGGCTCTCACACAGCAAGTCTGGCTCCACTATAAATGAAACCAGGCTCTGTAAAATCGCCAGTAAAGTTTGAGTTAGGATTTAAAGCGACAGCACGCTTATTGCACGGCTTAAGGGGGGGGGGTGGGGGGGGAACGCACACACGCGCGCACACGCATACCCCAGCTTATTAAGGAAATTCATGCTGGCCCAATAAGTCTGCACGTTGCAAGCTGTGTTTACTTTCAGCAGTCATTTCCATTAAAAAAACAAAAAAACAAAAAACAAAAAAGTTAAGTGAAAAAAAGAAACACCAAGAAAAAGTAAATTCACTTTGGACTTGGTTTTAAAAAGGAACATTTTTAAAAGTGCTGTAATTGTGACTGTAAGGACCGGTGGCGGAGACAGCAAGGGATTAAGGACCTACTTGGTGGCACAGCTGAAACGCTGTGTTAAGAGAGACAGAAGCATGAGGTCTGGGGCAGTGCAGGGGACGGGAAAGGTGTGGCAATGCAGCAGCCAGGCGAGCAGGGCGGCTGCGGGCAGAGCAGCCCTATAGCATCAGCTCTCTGCTCCCATCAGATAGCCCAGCAGTGGGATGGTGACTCACTGGGGCTTGCTGGAAGGAAGCTGTACCCAAGGCACTGCCAGGAGAGGAGAAGAGATAACCAGGACCCTGCATGCCCCTGGAACCCTCCCTGGCAGTCCCAGCTGCCCCAGGGGACAAAGGCATCTGCAAAGGAAGAGTGAGAGTGAGGAGGCAGCACAAGCATTTGCTCATCTTTACCTTTAAAGGATAAAACAAATTTGAGAAATCCCAGTTTACAATCACGAGGCATAGCCTGGCAGACTGAAGAGAAAAGGGCAAGGAGCAAATTATACAAGGCAGGGATGGCAGTGTCTCCCACATACCCTTACTCTCCCTTACAGAGCTGATGCTATCAGGACACAAAATTAAATTAAACCTCGCATGCTCACCTCAAACCCTGACCATCGGGCTTTCCCTCACAATGGGGAGAGCAGGAAGGGAGGCTAGCTGGCTGGAGGCCTCCGAACACTGCAAGAGCTCAGACATTTATGAGTGCGCCCAACTGCACTAATGAACTTTGACAGTGGTGGTGGAGGCAGGGGCGAACACTGCCGTAGCTTTCACACTGCTCCTTCTGGAAAATGCGCAGAGAAAGTAAGAAGGCAACTGGGGGCTTCACAGCCATTTCACAGGATTATTTCACAGCTATTCTATGTATCTATTGATTACGGTAGCCAAGGGTTTATCTTCAATGGGCTGCAGAGTTCTGAAGACTCCTCATCGACTCCTGCAATGGAGGCATTGGTTCAGTTTCAAGAGAAACCAAAAAAACGTAGAGAAAGAACTTCACTTTTTTATTAAATTTTATGCAGCTCGGCAGAAAGTTACTTACTAATCTTGTCCTGACCACAGGCAAAACCACAATGATCCTATTCCCAGTTTAATCAACGGTTCACACATTTTTATAAAGGATTTAGATTAATCAATCCGTAAACACTCAGACCTAATTTTGGGACAGAATTTGCATTTTAAACCCGCCTCTGCCATAATGAATGAAATTCCTTGTTCAACCAGAGGAGAGAATACCCCAAATCTCTTTTAGAAGAAGCAAATGGAAAAAACAGTTCCCCCTCAGGCAAAGGGCTCTACTGCCATGCTGAGGTCTTTCCACATTCCTTTAATTTTTATTTTATTTTCATCTCGATCCTATGACCACTTTTAAAGAGCACAACTTTCCCAAAAATGCTCTGATTCTCACTCAGTTCTTCCCAGAATTCCACAGCCCAGATTCACTGCTGGTGTAACAGTAGAGCAAAAATTGAAGTCGGGAAACGTATCCTGGAAAGATGCTTGGCTAAGCACCCGTGTGTCACAGCAGTCCCTAGCTCATCCCTTGGGCTGTTCCATACAGAGTGCCCTGGGAGCATCGCACAGCTGAGAAGGAGATGTAAGGATCAGTTTTAGATCACGGCCTCATGTGAAACAATCTAGGTCAATACAGGAGATGTAAGGAGACAGTCTGACACACAAAGAGGATGGGATGCTCTCCTCATGTTTCCAGGGAACGGGCTGAACACAATGCATCGACAGTTGGCTCCAAATGGACATTTAAACAGGCATAAAAGCTGCAGATACATTGTGTAAACTGGCCTCTCTCTAACCTGTGGTTCCTTATGTTATTAGTGCAGACAATAATTTAAAAAGCACTGTTTCGTGGTGTGGTTCCAGCGCCTTTGCCTCCCCACCGCTTCGCTTAGTGCCTGCATTAACCTCATTCCGTAAGTCCCAGGACCTCTGACTCTTACAGCTGAATTCATAAAAAATGTAAGCCCTTGCTATATGGGATTTTTGCCCGCTTTCTTCCAAGTGCATGTCTTACTGACTCACTGCGCCTGGCTTCCCCAACTCGTGTTACAGCAGGTTGCATTAGCTATAATAGACACCCATGGAAATGAATTGAATAAGATAAGAAAGGAAAAAAATAGCAGAGGCACACGACATGCTCTAGCCTACCAGATTCCTGTACGTATTGCAAAAATGCTTGGAAAAAGCCTGTCCAAAAGAAAGCAAACAGCATAAAAACGTATGTTGCTAACAGTTGCTCAGCTGTTTACAGCTCAGCAGAAAGAAGGACCAACATGCAGCGCAGTGAAGCCCAGTTGGGCACACACGAGGTGCACCAGCATGGCTTCTTTAACTCAGATCCCTTTCTGAACATAAAGCATCCCATCTGAGCACAGATCTCTTTCTTTCATCTATTTTTATGAAGCATTCTGAAAAGGAAAAAAGAATTCAGGTCCTCTGAAAAGGCAGCTCTGGAGGGATGGGGGGTAATTTTTTTTTGCAGAACCATTCTCTGCCCTAAACCTGAACCATGCCAGGAGTGTGTGATCCAGTTCCTCCATAAGTAAATAAATAAATGAAATAAAAAGTCAAATATAGCCATTTCACATACACTGCCTCATTCTTGCCTCCATCTTTCCTGCTGGCTCACGAATCGAAGAGCAGTCCTCATCACAACTACCTACACCATATACCATGGCTTGCCCTACTTCCTCTGATGCTGAGCATTGTGTTTCTGCACAAGAGATCTATCTCTGTTCACACAAACTGAACAGCCCAGTTCACTTCCTGGCACAGGCAAGTACGCAAACACTTCCGCACATATCTGACAGCAAGTGATAAGAGAGACGACGACAAAAATCTACTGCTGAAGGGACAGAAGAAGACTCCATCCTGAATACGCCAGGTGAGGCTGTACAAGTGAACTGTTTAGCATATGTTATGTACAAGTGAATGGCAATTTACTGAGAGAAAGAAAGAATAATTGCAAACATTTATGCCTTGTATGTGTGTATAAAACACCCAGCTCTCAGAAAGAAGTGCGTTACCCAACCAAAAGGCAAGGCACCTGATGAACACTACCTCTAATTTTGTCGCTTTGTAGGTGATTGCTTCCTCCCTTCTCTTCCTGCATTTGATTTCTTATCTTCTGAGGAAGTGCTCACCAAGAGGCATGCAGAAAACTGCTTGAAAAGGGTGGAACAGAGGCTGGTCCTATCCTGCAAACACAAAAGTGATACCTTGCCCTTTGCTGAGTTATGAAGACACACTGCACTGTACCACAACTCCAAAGCCTGGTCTGCTCTTCCCTTGGACGATCGAGGTGTTTCTAGATGAACTGATAGCCACGGCGGTGCCCAAGCCTTGCCTACCATGCCCGATTAAAGAAGTCTTTATTTATGCTGGTCTTTTCTGGAAAGTACTGCATAAGTGCCAAGAAAAGAGAAGGCTGTGATTTGTTTGGGTCTTCTGTCAGAGCAGCAGGCAACTTGCCATCAGTGGTGCCTCTTTGTAACCAAAGCTACTCTCTCCCTTCCAAAGTACCAATGTAGCCAAATAGTTCATGAATCCCGAGAAAGAAAAAAAAAAACAGGGGTTATTACTAATGTGAACAACAAAGCACAAGAAAGGAGCCCTGTAAAAATAACTGTTCTGTGAGAGCAAACAGGAATGCCTTTCCTTTGCTTTCTCCCAGCCTCACCTTTCGCCTCACCTTCCACCTGATGGCAGCGAAGCGTTTGAGCTTTAACGAAGATGGATCAGTTGCTGCGCAGTCCCCTGGTGCTTACCCAACCTCTGAAGTCACCAAGCCCTAAGCCAGCCATCCCTCAGCAAACTACAAGGAAATAAATTCATCCATAGCAATAAGTAAATTATAAGATCGCTTTCATCCATCTTGTTCCTATATTTTTTAAATTTGATTGTGACCAGAGAACCGCTGGCTGGGAATTACCCTTCCCCCAGCTCGCACATACACCTTTTAAAAATGCAAAATCTAGCCCTCTATTTCAATATTTCTGATGTCAGTGACCGGTGTCGGCTCTCCCCATACAGTAACTGCTTTAAAGCGCTGCATACAGCACTGCATTAAAAATTAATTACACATGCTATTTTATTGATAGTGCATAATGTAATGAGCACCAGCTGTGCTAAACATCCAAACTCCTTTTTAAGACAGCTATAAAAAAAGAAAGAAACTGCACTTCCAAATGCTTCTCCTGTCAGAGGAGAAAAACAGCAACATCTTGGATGGATTTGAAACAGGATTCTTTGATTTAGCTCTCCATTTGGAGCGTTTGAAGAGTTCAGACTCTCGGGCTCAGCATAGTGGTATGCGATCGAGTTAACTCTCTGTTGGAGCCATTGTCTTTACTGCAGGCAATGTTTTCTTGCACCCTTTTGTCTTGAGACTACCAGATTCAGTTCCCCCCATTAATATTGCAATTAAAAGCTTTTCATTTTTCGTGGATGCCTGGAAATTGCAAGGCATCCACTTTAAAGCACCTTTAAATATCACTATTGCCCCTGTTGGTTCTTAACTTCGCATAATTAGGACTTACAAAGTTAGAGTGATAGGAAGCCTGTTTGGAACAAAGCCTCAGCCATGCTTAAATCGCCAGCGTTACTGCCCCATGCAGCCCCCTAATTTTATCTGCCTCTCTGCTCCTTAAGGTCCCTTGGTTGCCTCTTGACAAACACACCATCGGATCAAAAAAGAAGTTTGCGATTAGATCCATCTATTTTGAGTTTAGATCTGAGTTTAATATCTGGTGAGACAGAGAGCTGCACAGACAGACAGGTCACATATGATTTTAATACTCAGATAGATGGATGAACACAGAGATTGATAGATAGATGAAAAGATAGATGCATACTCACGGACTGATGCATAACAGTTCTTAGCATATACATCTCTCACACGGCCCTGCACTCTGTAAGTACTGCACAGAAAGTCAATTCTGCTCCAGCACGCACTAAATATTTCACTAAAATAAATAAATAGACGTAACCATGACTAATAGGGACATCTCTCCTGAATGTTAGCCAGTACTTTAAGCAAACCCTTTTTTTTATGCAGTAAAATGAAAGTATACATTTATAAAGGGTGTCAGGGAAGCTGCCCTCGGTCTTTGTCTGACCTCAGACACATTCACCTAAAATTCCTCTTTCTCTTCTTGAAAAAGCACCCACAGACAATCAGAAATTAAGTTTTACTTGAGTTTTTCTTTTAAGATTCCACTCAGCAAAAAATGAAGAGTAACGGATCAGCCATTGCCCTGGGACTAGATGAGTTAGGAGGTTGCTGTTGGATGAGTTTGCATTCTCTGCTGTGATTACTGTTTTGTTTTCCACTGACCCTCCTGTGTTAATAAAGCCCAGTCTGAGTGAACAAAAGCTTGCTTCTTGTCCTAGTAAGAAATGTGCTGAGCGCATACCTTATCATTAACATAAAAGTTTTGGAAATAATACTGCTCTCTAGACAGTCTGTATTAATTGCAGCAAGCTTTATACAGCAAGGTGGTCTCATCTAGCTTTTCTTATTGGCTGATTTTGGTTATAAAATGTACACAAAATGAATTCTGTAATATACTTCAAGGAGGAAAAAGTATTCTTTTTAAACCTATTATTTACTGACAGATATTTCTTTTATCTTTACTGTTGCCTTAACCTTAGCTAAGAAAACAGAAATGTAGCAGTCGGTAGAATTTCAGTAGCCAAATGAATTGATATTAACTTTACAACACGATGGTGTGATTTTCAGAATGTCCTAATGACTAACACAGCTGACTCCTTTAATTAAAAGGAGCTTGTTTCACTTTTCTGAGCTATGGCCCCATGCCTTCCCCTGTTTTAGATCTTCAGCTTCACAGCCCCGTCCATTAATCACTGCTGCCCATGCCCACTTGCTGTTTTTATATATGCAACTGAGTATCGTAATTGCTTTCCATCTCCTTCCATCAGCCTACATGTGGGAAGGAAGCAGTTTCATTGGTTGGCTGAATGTTTGTGTACTGGGCAGATTTAATTATCTTTACAGAGGTGTATAAAACCCTTGCACATGTGCCCAGATCCAAAGATTTTGGATCAGGTATGTATCTGAGTGCAGGCAGAAGGGATAAAGTATCTGTATCACTGAGATTCACTTCATCTTATGCTGATCCGAATTCCTCTCATGGGGCTTTTGCACTGTAGGATCTTCAGGGCAGAGGCTTTTTTTTCTTTGGAGAGTACAATGTAAAGTGCCATGCACTTCTGTGCTGAGATTTGCAAAGCTCGTTTCTCGTTAACTTTAATGGGAAACGGGCATCCAAATCTCTTAGGCAGCTTTGACAATTTAAGACTTAATGTACAATATTAATAAATCAGCATCATAGAAAGAGCCTTATGAAGATGTATTGTGAAAAAATAGCCCCACAAAAACCATTGCAGTGTATGTGTGCACACATACAGGCATATACTTCTCTTTACATAATTACGTCTCTCAACAATCATTTGCATGTCTCTGTTGTGCAAAAAAAAAAAACCTGTGTGCATTCGACAGTTACTCTGAGCAGTTGCAATTCATTGAAATGAAATAAAAAGCAGACTCAGAAAAGAACCCTAATCTGGCAAGGGGTAAAGCAAAATGACTACTTTGCCCATTTATATTTTAGATCCAAGCTACACAACCCTGTGAATTTCATGACTCCATTCCAACTTCTAATTAAATAGGCACTAAAAACATTTAAACAGGAGACCCCAGTTCAGCAGACAGAAGTCTCTGATGCAAAAAAAAATAAATAAATAAGGAGGCTGAGAGAGAAGCTGTTCCAATGGAAGGTGTGTTAAAATAATCACAGAAAACACAGACCTTTACCTGCAAATTCCTCACCCTGTGGTGCCTTGAACACAAAGAGAGGTACAAAGACAGCAGGGACTACAACCAACACCCTCAGGAGAAATGCTGGACAGTCAAGCAGACTTCCCAGCATCATCTACTGTGATTGAAGCTGCTACCAGCAGCCCCATTCCCTACAAATCACAAACTGCTCTGAGGCAGAGGACTTTCCTCCCTTCTGCACAACTAAATGCTACTCAGCTCACTAAGGAATCTTGTGTCCTGGTCCAAGACTGCAAAATGCAGCTTCTACACTTGCAGACCCCAAACCCCACTGGCAGCCTTTGTCTTGGGTTCCCCAGCACAAAACCACTGGGATACGAGGGCCTGATGTGGGGATACCTGCAACTTCCAGCCTTCAGGTTCACAGCCTCCTTGAGGGCTGCACTGAAAAACTCCAGGTCCTGAATTTAATGAATGCTGAAAAACAGGAAAGGTAAGAAATGATGAAGGAGGAGGAGAGGCGGGAACTGTTGATGGCTTTTGTTAAAAGAAGGAAACAATTCCTCAGAAGCAAGAACGGGGCTGACAGAATAAAAGGCTAATCAAGTCAGAGAGACAAGCAGATCTCTAAGGCTGCAGCAAGTGACTATTGTAAATGGCTATATTAAAAAAGAGGGCACAATGCAGGGATCATCCCTAGATTACCAGTCAACACAAAGAACTCACTTTTTTTCATTTCCACAAAACATTTCAAGTGCTAGAAAGATCTTGCAACTCCTACTGCAGAGTTTAAAACATGCCCAGGCTCATTTACTGAGGGAGCTAAGAAAGAGTTAAATAGATATAATCTCTTTTTCAAGGGAAGAAAATGCTTCTTTCAAGCAGAGATTGACCAACTACTGTCATAAACATGTAGCATGCACTTTGATAAAACCTATTCTCTAAGTGCCACAGACTGCAGCAGTAATTACAGGAAGCCATGATAACAGGTCTCTCTCTCCGCAGAGCTGGCATCCTTCTTCTAGCAAACGCACTACTGAAAACTAGCTCCAAAGCAAGAACTGAAAGTATGTAACACACCAAAGACTTGCCTTCCCACCTCCTTTAATCAGTTATTCCTTCCTTCCTTTTTAATTTTGCTTCCTTCCCTCCCCACTGGCTATTGGCAGCAGGAGCAATGGGAAGCCAGCTCACTCTTACAGCTACCTGCCTGCATGCAGTTTGCTTCTGTGAAAGAAGAACAGGAAAGCAGATCGGTTCCGGTTTGCTTTACCAGCTGGGGGTAGCAGGGCACCTATCTCACTCAGTGCCCATCACCCAGAAGAGCCCATCTCCACACTCATCCCAGGTCAGTTGGTCAGTCTGCTGAGGACGATGAAGCGGAGCCCGACGAACACATACTGACACGCCGTGTACGGCAGCACGGGTAAATCAGACCAGGTCCCTGGGACATGCTGGTCATGTCATACCATGCCACACATCGCTGCCAGGCCAGCACAAATGGCTGGGCCTCAGCCAAGAGGCATAGGAGCCTGCCTCATGCACCACAAGCTTTACCGGGGTCTACACAGGACCCCACGGGGTGCTCTCAGTCTCCTCCTAAGTAAATTTCGTCGCTCAAGACAGAGGGCTACCAAGATGAAAAACTTTCTCTCTTGGTTTATTACAGCAAATTCAGATGTGCAGAGACCTTCTTGTGAGATACAGCACACTGCTTTTGTAAGGAATACGTTGAGCATAGTTAACTTTGGCCATCTTAGGGGGAACAGGAGGAGCCATTTGCCAACAATTTTACATGTGACCTGCCATCTCTCTAAATCCTCTGGTCCTCAGACACGTTCATTAATTTTGAGCTCTCTATTAAAACTCCATGCACATCAGCATGAATCAGGGCTGCAAGGGCTGGCCCACCACAGTTAGTCTCTCTCATAAACGCTTGTAGATTTTGCCACAGCTGTATTTTCATTTAAGCCTTCCCTATTTTCACCTCTCCAGCCTGCAGTTCACCACAGACCCAATCCTACAACTGAGCCATGCTCAGAAACACCCACTGATTTCAAAGAGATCACTGGGTCTGAAATGAGGGGGTCTGGCAACAATATGTCCCCATCCTCTCCGGCGAGCTGAGCGTGCCCTCATTTCCACATCACTTTCCCCTCGTCGCGGTGACAAAAGTCAGGCATCCAAAAGGAATAAAGGAAAGAAAAAGCTGATGGGGAAGAGGGGAGGGATGCGTGGCAAGTTACCAAGGAGCATTTTCTCAAAGCAAAGGAGAAAACTGCATGGAACACATACATCCTGCGTGCACATGGACGCGGTGGAAAGCCTTTAATACAAATGATTAGGGGGAGAAAAAAAAGAGGGGGTAGGAGAAAGACTTCAGATGTTAAATGTTATCCAATTAAGCTTAAAATAAACAGCCCAGAGAGATGAAGTCTTGATACCAGGCTATCACATTCTGCGAAGAGTTTCAGACATTTGTTCACAATGTGGCACCAGCAGCCGCTGGTGACGTCTGATGGTGGTAAGCAGGAGGGGAGGGATGGGGGAAAGGAGGGAGCCCTTCCCGCTCCCATCCTCTGCCAGGGTGCAGGGGGCAAGAGGGAGGGCAGGGGGTGTTTGGGACACTTCCAGTGCCTTCCCCATACAACCCAGAGAAGGCAGTTCTCCCATAGCAAAGATGACATCACTTGGCAGCACTACTGACCTTCAGATAGCAACAACAAAAGAAATGTTTCTATTACCTGACAACTGACAATGACATCCAAATGTACCTGACGTCTCAGTCTGAATCTCAGTCTGAGTCCCGCCAACTGAGACTGCACGTGCACCACAGCAGGGCAGGCTAAGGCAGGGCGGGAGAGAGGCCAGTGCGCGGAGAGGTGACGTGATGACGGATGTGTGAGGGTGGGAGGAGGCAGCTAGGGGAGCCCCCGGCAGGTTTGCAGGCCTGGACGGCCCTGGAGAAAAAACAATAGAAAAAACTGTCAGTCGGACCTAAGTTTGAAGGGACATTGGAGGCATCATCAGGGGGAGCAGGCGAGGCGGGGGCTGGCTGCCTAACACGCTACACTCTTGCTCTGACCTCTGCCTGGGCCCACTTGAGGCATGCAGGCCTGCAGCACACTGGGAGGGTGCAAGAAGTGGCCCTGTGAGACCAGGCTGGGCCTGCCTGAGCACGGAGAGGGGCGAAGCAAGGGCACAGCCAGTCCCAGTGCAGGGAGAGCCAGAGGCGGCGAGCGTCACCACCAGCGCTACTCAGGGACCAAATCAAAAGGGGGATTATTGTTTTACGGCTGTGTTAATGCATTTAGCTGACACAAAACCAGGCAGGCTCGCTGCCGAGCTGCTGCTGAAGCGGTCTCGACACGGCAGCGCAGACAAAGTGCGGTGACTCCGAGCTCAAATGGCTTCGGATGGACGCCAGGAGCAGAGCTCCTGGAATGAAGCATTCACGGGCCGCTGTGCTGCCTGCCCGCCTGACCCGCAGCCAGTTGTGCATTCTGCACGCTCCCATTATGCACACTGCTTCCCTGTTGAGCCTGCAAAGAATGGAGCAACCTTTTTCCCGATAGCTAAAAAACAATATTGTAACTTCCAGCTGTATTATTTATTTTTAACCCCTCTAGGAATCACCTGCCATTTCAAAGCTGTTTTTAGACCTCTCTCCTGCTCCACTGGAAACGCTCGCTGCTCTTGGCACTAGTCCAGATGGAGCTCCACGGCTTAGAAAACTCAGACACAAGCCTTAAATATCAGTGTACACCTGCACAAATACAGACAGGCACAAACAGACATGCACACATAGAATCAGGGAAGACCCACATCTTTGGCCGGTGCACAAGCAGCAGAGCTTAGAGGGAAGCTGCGAGTATAGCACCGCTCTGTATCCTACTCCATTTATTTAAAACTGTGCCTTCCACTTAATTATTATATAAAGCAGGGTTACTAATCAAGGGCAGTTTATAAATGAAGATATGTGGTGAAGCGGTCACCATTATAAAGCTGGCGTTTGCCAACGTTTACCACAGAGTGGTAGATCATAAACAAGTTTCCCCTGCGTTTACATTGGGAAATACATCTGTTAATTGCGGGGTATCTTTTAGCAAATATTCTCCTTTTTTGGGGGGTGGCAATTCTGTCGTGCACACATGTGCAACTTGCATACACATGCAATACCACAGCAGCAAGAAGAAATACTTTTCCCATGCTTCCTCCAGCCCTAGAAAAGCAACACTTGGAAGAGAAGCTGTCCACCTTGAGAATCCTGGTTCAGATACCAAGCGTACGTGTTGATCTGACAGCTACACATGTGAGGCAAACAGGAATAGTTCATCCTTGGCACAGCATCCAGGGCTCCAGTCTGCAAGGACTGCATTTGATTTTGCCATTTATCTTAAATGGCTAAGAGACCACCAGTGCAAAACATTTGTGTGAAGCTTTTGCCAAAACCACAAGTGAAGAGTCTAAATTCCCTGTGTAAATACTTGAGCTTCAAGCATCAAGGATAAAATTTGTGCTCTTTTGTGAGCACTGGCTTTAAATAGAAGCCATCTCTGCGGCGCATGGGGCAAGGGAGGATTTTTTATTTTGGGGCTCGGTTGCCTGGTTTTTGCAACTGTTTCGATCTCACTGCAAATATTACCCAGTCAGGTAATGATAACTACTATCTAGCCTGTACGTTTTGGGCAGAACAGCATGCTAGGTACATGCAAATTGATATCAGACATGCATTTCTGCATGTACAGAAGCCACTCTAACACATACGAATA
Source organism: Bambusicola thoracicus (assembly GCA_002909625.1). Classification (NCBI taxonomy): domain Eukaryota; kingdom Metazoa; phylum Chordata; class Aves; order Galliformes; family Phasianidae; genus Bambusicola; species Bambusicola thoracicus. The sequence goes on along the minus strand of PPHD01005781.1, from coordinate 849 downwards.
ACATTCCTTTCCATGGAACAAAGAAAACATAACAAAAATTCCCTTCAATTACCTAACAATTGCATCTTATATTCCTAACATTGCAAAAATTACTAGGCTAGTATAGGCTGAGTTGAGCTTCGTAGGTACTCATCCTTGCCAAGTAAGCTGCGAGCTTGAAATCTGGACTAGTGCAGGAGCACAGAGCATCTGCACCTCCTGTTCCACCTAGGCATGTCTGTGATTAAGGGCACAGATCCTGCAGTTGTTCAGCCCTTCTTACATTGAGGTACCATACAACAGCTTTCACTAGAGCTTGGAAGCAGCCCATTGTATAGAGGAACCTTACGAAGCCCACCAAGCACAACATCAGCCACAACCACATGCGGTTTTAACGTGGAGGTGCACAGGTCCTTGCATACAACACTACCCTGGATATGACTGCATCTCCTCTAGTCCTGGTGAGTTCCACCTTTCTGTTAGCAATGAATTTTACACAATCTATTCAGCCTGGCAATGTCTAAGATGCCTATGCTTCCATGATTCTATGCTAAAAGCTCACCAAGAGAGTACAGAGAGGCCCTCCTTGCTCTTAACCAATACATTTCCTCAAGAATGGAGCAGAAATTAAGCTTTCAGATAGGTTTTCAATCCCCTGGGGAAAGGAATCACAGAATCATTTCACTTGGAAGGGACCCTCAAAGGTCATCTAGTGCAACCCCCTTTCAATGAATCCTGTAAGATCCTTCCAACAGAGGTAGTGGGTGCGAATCAGCCGGTCATTAACAAGGTGTCTAACAAATTAATGGGAAAAACCTACATAATCTGGTTACCAGTGAAGGGATGGAACTGAAGATGTCACTCAGAAGG
>PPHD01005780.1:0-25736 GCA_002909625.1 Bambusicola thoracicus | reverse complement strand
GTACCGCCAATCTAAAACTCTGCTGTGCATGGGAAGACAGCAAGCATAACTAGATTCATAGGGAGAAAACAAAAGGAATCACTGACCTATATACTGCATCTTTGCCAAAGCCTGGGTTGCAGGTACAAAGTAGTTTTGTTAAAGAAGAATTAAAAAAAAAAGAAAGAAAGAAAAGAAAAAAACCATGGCATTTTTCTCAAAACCAATTCACTCTCAAAAATAAACCTCAATGGCAGGGACGCATAATGGCTAGGAAATATCATCTTAACTTACATGTTGAACAGAACTCAGGGAAGACCAGACTGAGTGGAAGCCACCACACTCCACTGCTGAAGCTGTAATGTCATTCAAAAATTCAGGTGAGGGAAAGTTAGGGAGTAGGGTTTTTACTTCTGACCATTAGACATGGTTTAAAATATATAGGAAGCCAGAATTAAGGCAAATCATCAAAAGAAGAGTTTAAGTCATCACACTGAAATGGCTCAAGATGAAAGGCAGTGAGCACAGTAATACAATAACAGAGATGCAACAATGAAAAGTTGTTTATCTGATGTCTTGTTATTCTTGACTATTTGATGAGGCAATTACTGTCAACATTTAGCACTCTCCCATGTCTTCCAGGCAATGAGGTCTAATTTTAAATTCGTTTGAGGAAGCTCATCACACCAAAATGTCAAGAATAACTAATGAGCTTTTTGTAAGCACTCGGCAGAAAACTCGTTTATAGGGTCAGTTATATGCGCATACAGCTCGTTCAATTGAAATAAGGAAAGTAAGTTAGGTTAAAAGTTATGTGTCTTCATGAGGTGTTGAATCAGCAGCTGCAGGTTTGTCCTTGCTAAGCCAGGCTCTCGCTGCCAATAACAGATGCTTTTCTGCAGACTTAGACAATTAGTGCAGACAGTGGGTCTCCTGTTCTTTCAAATAACATTGTTAGCTATCCTATCTCTGGAATGCAAGGTAGCAGTCTTGGACAGTAAAACCACAAATTAACGAAGCAGCAGCAGATTGGTGAACGGAGTTGTGGCCAATGAGACGACAACCAGAGCCAGCCAAGCGCCCTCCATCCTAACCCGAGCTCAAGAAAATAACACGATGACCTTCATTGGAAAGACCACCGAGAGATACACATGTATTAAAGAGCTGAGACTTGGAGCGGAGGGGGGGGGATGTCAATCATTTTGGGGACTCATTGTACTAACCCAGCCCTTTCTTGGACATCTAATGTGTATGTAAGCAGCTTGCTCTTTAAGTATGTGTCTTTCTTGCCCTCCGGTGTGCAGGCTAGGTGAGAATATCCCCCCTGCATCCGGCGTGTGCACAGTGCTGATTAAACTTATCTGCTTTAGAACTACTCTGTGGTTATAGAGTTTGATTTCCACACGTCACCACACAACCTTCTAGTTTGCTATCCTTGCTTCCCATAATTTGGGCACTTCAGTGGGAGCATAAGTATTCTTCAGAAATAAACAAACACAGAATAGAAGTAAAATAATGAGCGGAAAGAAAATGATCACCTGTCTGCCTTTTCAACAGAAAAGTACTGCAAGGATCTACAATTATCCCCTGACAATACTCATGTTTCCTACAAAGCAGCAGCTGCAGATACTTAGGTTACTCTCTCCCTCCATCATAAATACAAAAACTTCTCAAGAGTAATTTTAATCAAACAAGCACTATGAGATGGTGAAAGTATTTCACTGACCTGGAAAAATAAATTAATTTACAACTAACTGAACTTCATATTCTCTTCCTTTTGTTTTTCTGCTTCTCTGAATACCGTTTTATTATTGCCATTTTGAGTTCAACTTTCTGATGCGTTTTGGTACTGCAAGAGAAAGGTTCAGAAAAACAACAAATGCTATTGGCTCAGGGCCTAATCCAAAATATACAACAAAGATTAACTAAATTGTTTCTTATGGCTTACTGCTTGTGAAAACACGAAGAGTGGAACTTGTTTTCAACTGTACTTTACTCACAACCGACTTCCTTTTCAGTTCTGGTAGCTGATTTTTCAGACAAAGTCCATATTTTGGATTTTGTGCTGAGTAATTGGGTAAATTCAGCTCCTTGAATCCTAGAAGCCCAACCTCAAGCACCAATTCTGACTTGCACCACGCCTTGTCTCTACTACCTTTCCATACAAAGAGCCTTGAGCTGCAAGGGAAGTCCCCAGACTTGTAGGGCCACTAACACAGTAACCACAGTCGAGTGTTGCAGTAGAATCATTCAGACATTAACTGGAGCAACCCTGCAGCAAAGAGGAAAACAAAGCAATTTACATGCAGAGGTTATTTATCTACAGCTAAATCTTCAAAACTGCATGCCTCAAAACTGCTTCTCATGATCTAACAAGCCCAGTATGGAGATAGATTGATACAGAACCTCTGAACCATCTTATTCTGTATCTGCAGCGGCGCTTTGCAGACTTTATGTCCATCCAACAATACTCTTTTCTTTCTGTAATTGGCTCTGCTCAGTACTTCACAACCATTTTTGTTCTATCTCCACAGAGAGTTGAAAGGATTTTATTCTTGAACTTGGGAGAGAAATTAAACCTCTAATTAGACCAGGTGTGTCTAGGACTGCACCCCAGGAAACCTAAATAACCGTGCTTCCATTTTACAAATTTATAAATCATTAGAATGCAAAACCTGTAAACAGGAATCTGTCAGAAGCTTAAAAGTGCACTGAAACACCAGAAATGACTCCAAGCTTTCCACGCAGAAAACATCCCACAAAGCATTAAATTCCTGATCCAAAGCTCAGTGGAATTAGTGAAAAGAGACCCATGTGGTTTTGGATCAAACTTGAAACCCTGCAGGCATACAGTGTTTGACAAGACAGAGCTGCCCTGGCTTGACAGAAGCATCTCAGGAGCCACAGATTAGCTTACCCAGTGAGTTAGATGAGCTTCCAGAAGCCCATATAGAGGCTTTGCCCAGAGGATGAGAGCTTGAATAAAGCTGGACCTGTCGTGCCTCTGAACAAGAAACAGTCTGCTTGCAGCTCCGAGAAAATTAAAGTACAAAAGAAGAGACAATTTGCTCGAGGCGCATAACAAAATCAGGATTGCTATACATGTTGTACAAATCCACCTCTCATGGCTCATCTCCTAACCCAGACCATCTGCCTCTTGCACTGGAGCTTTTTGCACTTCACCCAGCATCTCCAGCTAACACCAATGCAGCTCACACTTTACAAGGAATAAAAGGTGATCCTGGCAGCTCTCCTGTGCAGATAAAGGGCTACTTGCATCCTGAAGGCTATCCCGTGCTGTTAGTCAGATTGTCTGAGGAAAAAACACACCCATAAACATTGAGCAAATGGTGACTGTGGGTATCCATGCTAATCGGTGAGGTGAAACCTGCTCACACTGGTCTGTTAAGCATCCACTGATTTACTTAATCATGGAACAAATGCCGGCACGTCAGTAATTAAAAAAAAATGCCTTTTGAGGCATTTGTCAGCCTAAACATCTGCCAGGGAATTCAGAAGAGTAATGGCCCGTATTAAGGTTACTGTTTAGAAAGGTTTAAAAGGGATGCAATGCTTCTGCCTTCTTTGAGATCTAATGAAAGTTACACATGGAAAGTAATTACAGTATACACCTCCAAAAGGGAAATGACCTTCTAATACTTGTTCCAAATATCAGCAGTTAGTACATAACTTTCCCTAGTACCTGTCTCTATTCAGTTTCTTCGTAAACCTTCTCTATGGGCAAAGGAGCCAGAACAGCTTGCAGGCATCCCAAAACATCAAAGCAAAGAAACAGTAAAGGAAGGTGACTCAGAATCATACGGCAGCTAAGGACAAAGCACATGACTTATATTAACCAAAGGAATAAAGACTTGAGTTAAATAAGGCTCAGACCCTAGTATTTTAGATTTTGACCTATATAAGAAAAAAACACTGTTAAAAGACAGTTTTCAGAATCTACTTCATATTTTGCTACTAATTTAAACAAATACTGAAGTGAGTGTGTGTCATCAACATTGTTTTTGTCCTGGAACCAAAACACAGCATCATACCAGACACTTTGAAGAGAACAATTCCAACCCAGCTGAAACTAAGACACATGGCAGAGCTGTAAGGAGCAGCCACAAGCCAATAGTACGAATTAGAGGGGCAGTCGGCAGTTTCAAGATCTCAGGCAGTGTGCCACACAGTGGCTTTTCCACAGAACGCTGGCAGAGAGTAAATGGGTCCTCAAGATACGGTCAAGAAAATATACATAAGAAGTATTACAAGCTACTTGGATCAAGAACACAGAGGGGAGGAAGACAAAGTCTGCAATCAGAAGGAAGTTTGCAGCCTGGCATAACCTCTCTCAGAGTGTTCACAGTATACCACAAAAATCCAGAGGAATGTATGAATATACATTTCACGTTCTGTCACAGATATTTTTAAGTACATAACCAAAATGCTTGCTACTGTTTAATGTACCGCATAATGCCAGAAGATAAGAGCGCTTCCCAAAACACTGAGGTATTTAGAAGTTTCAATGAATACAGGAGTACAATTGCACTTGATTTCAAAAGATCACCAAGGCTTTTACACTTCACCAGTAAATGAACTGTTCTTGAGGTCTTTATCTTGTTCAAAATAGCACATACCATTCTGTACACATGTTGTAGTCCTTGACCTTTGGCAGTGCACACAATGGCTGTATCAAAGCTACGTTTGAGCCCTGGATGACCGCTGATCCCCCATGTCACAGGCATAGCTCATACTTTTACAGAGTTACAAAGCACTTAGATAAGCAATCTGAGGTGAAACCCATTTATATTCATCCTAATGAAAGACGATGCAAACTATATAAACTGATAGAAACAGATGTAGCAATATCTGAACTGTTTCGGTGCTACAAATCCAATCTGTAGGTCATTACACCATTAGGGGCTTGACTGAAACGTTCAATAGAACTCTCTCCTGCAGGTTTTATAAATTCCCCAAACCCTAAAGTATCCTGACTGCAAGAGTAATCCTGAAGGGGCAATTCCTATATTTCTGAAATAGTGAAAGAAATATCTTCTGAAGGTAAGCAACAGAAGTAGAAGTTTCTGTCTCCATGAACATCGTCTCACATGTGGTACTAGAGCTCAAAGGATGGAAAAGACTTCCATTAGATCTGCAGTGAGATGACAATTTGTTCCTAAATGTCAGCCTGAAATATAGCATACATTACATCTTTGTTATGTAAGGTTCTCAGTAAAAATAGTAATAATACAAATAAAATTTAATCAGCACAGGTCAAACTTTCTCTATTAGTAGCTGACGTAGAGATGAGAGGACACAGGGCAGAAGTTCTGGCTTCCCACAGTGGCACATATCTAAGTACAGAAAACCTCGCAGAAGGTGGATGTTGACATTTTGTACAGCAGGCTGGAGGACAAGCTTTTATAATAACCCAGTAAAAGAAGGAGGAAAGAATTACTAATCTTTGCTCCTTTCCAGTCACACTGTGGTTTCACCTATAGCAGAAGGCTGATACCCACTGTAACGAGCACTCTGCTGCTGTGGAAGCACCTCATCCTGTAAAACGTTCTTTCCCCCACTCTCCATTTACTCTCCTTAATGTTCTGTGATGCTCCACATGAAAAATGCTTCTGCTGATATCTTACTAAATGCCTCCATGTTGCTCAGATAAGAGAAGTGATCAGGCTAGAAATACCACACCCTGGCAAAGCGGCTCTTGTTGAGGAACTGGTGCCCAAACGTGAACCTAATTACAAACATTCTGTGTTAAGTGAGCATGGTTAAAATTCTGGATCTACATTTTTTCAGCTGGTCACATTCTCTAGAACAGGACAGGACAATTCCCACATATAAATACGCCTTCATCTTACGGTATCCAGCATTTAGACTTCTTTCCTAAATAGGGATTTGGTACATCCCAATTCAGGTAACATTACATCACAGGTGGAATACGTTTTTGAAAACTAATGGTATGACTCCGGTTCAACATTGCCTTGTGTGCAGAACATACAGTATTCTTACAGGATGTTGTGAGAAACTAGAGGCATTCTTTGGCAGTAAACCTTTGGCCCTTGTAGTGCTTTGGAAGGCATCACCAGATGATGAGCAGCTGTGACTACTTCCAACCAGGACCCACCGGAACAGTTCCCTTGAGACAAGGGAACCCAAAGCAAAGAAGGTGAGAAGAGGAGGAGGCACACTTATCTTCAAGGAGAGCAGACTAGACAACAATCTACTGGAGGACTTTGGGGTTAACCCACCTTTGAAACACAGACTTATCTGAAGAGAGCATTTTTATCATAATCAGAGACCAAGGGGAGTGGCAGATGAAGGATAATAGAGACCACAGCTAATAGACTTAAACACTTCATAATGCAGCAAGAAATCCATGCGGTCTACAGGGGACCTCAAACTAAGCCTGTTCTCACATGTTTTTCTGAATAGGGATTGATTTAAACAAGTGTTTAAGTGCTTTTTTCTTAAAGCGGGGCTTTAGGTACCAGAGAAATCAATGGAAGCATTTTATCAGGAAAAAGTTGAAATCAGTTACTTTTGATTCCAAATGAACACTGGGGACAAACTGGGTTCAGAGTACTACCTTCTGTGCAAGCAGAATTTCAAACAAATTTGCAGCACAAAGCTGTGTAATATAATTAGCTGGCTCTTAGCATTAATCTTGCAACACCACTATAAATCCTAAAATCCCCCTACAAGTAAAATGTTGTCAAACTTCATTAGTCCTGAAGTCCAAAAATCAGTGAACTCAATGCTGGAGATAAACTGTTATTTAGCTGGTCAATAAGCAGTTCCACAGCAGTTCCAGCTTTCATCTGGGGATTAGTAGGACTGATCATGAGAAGTTTATATGAGTGATAATTCTGCACCAATTGTTTCTGAATGTACTTCTGTGTAAACAACAGAAAGAACAAGAAGATGGCTTAGAAACTGGGAACTGGGATATTGGTGTTGCCAGGGATGTAGTCTGCTGAGATATGCTGGCTTGTCCTGGAGCTCTTCTGTCCAGAACACACTGTAAGGACAGCATATGCTCGAAGTTACACGGTGAAATAGAGATCGCTCACACATTCTCCTTCTAGGCACCAGTGGCAAAGTGCTAGCAAGCAAACCACCTCATTTCCTATATTTTCCGTGCTGTTCTATGTGTACTGAAGCTGACAAGGAGCCAGGGGACAAAGCGGCAGTAATGCTATGCTATGCTGTCACACGCACGAGAGAATGGGATTCTTCAGATGAGGTAGGATATGGTACAGACAAGTCATGCTAGAAGCTGAAAGTTACAGGACAGATGCACAAAAAGCTGCAAGCAGAACAGTGCACAGAATTTTTTAGCAACCCTCAGCTACATTTTCCTACCACTCCTCAGTCAGAATTTTTGTTTCCTCAAGCTGACCCAGCCTCTCTTCTTTGCCATGCATTTCCCAGCAGTCCTGTTGCTGGTCCTGAGGGACATCAAGGTGACAGAGACAGGGTACTGCTGTCACATCCAGCTAGAGGCAGATGAGCTTGTCCAGATAAGCTTTACTCTGTGAGTATAAATTTCCATTTAACTGAGGATTCGTATTGTTTTCATGTCCACATGCCCATCTATTTCCACTCTCTCATGTCTGAATCTGCAAAGATTAGCATGAGGACATTCCTCAGCCTCCCTGAGGACCTCTGAGCTCACATGCCTGCCTGATAAGCATGCACTAGGCTGCCTGCACCCATCAGACTGCTCTGCACTCCAGGCACAGCACAGCACAACGTAGAGATCAGTGATTAACGTACTACGCAGAATACAAGAGACGCAGTAATTTTCCACTCCTCTCCTATGTTTCAGCCCCTCACCTCACATCTCCCAAAAGCATGTAAATTGGCACAGACAATGTCGCGTTCCCACTGTCTTACCCAATTAATTTTAATTGTTTTAGCTAAGTACAAGGGCTTCAATTGGTGAGTCGCTAAGTTCCCTTATATCACAGGCACCTACAACCTGGCACTTTCATTCTCTCTTGGGAGACATGGGTTTGACGTCCAATGAAGGCATTAAGATCTGGGATGTAATCTCCTGTGGGCTGTCCCAGAAAGAGAAGAGGGGGAAATTGATATAATCAGTAAAGCAAGCAGAAAGGTAAAGACGCCGCTTCATTTCTGGTTTGTGGGTTGGACAGCAGAGGTGGGAATGAAAAAACACCTGGCTTCAGGGCATCACTGAAATCCCTGAGAATCTGCATCCATATTTTAGGGAAAGAAGTCCAGCACATCCCTCGTACCTTGTAACCATTGATAATACCTAAGTGCTGAAAGGTTGCATTCCCAGGACTACAGCTCTCAGATGAAAAGTGACAAAATTGTGCACAGCTAAAGACAGTTTGTTGTCCCTCAGGATTTCCCCTTTAATTCAGCATCTCTGCCCTGTAACAGTGTTAAAATATATTGGGCTTTTTCTTTTCACTCTGTACTCTGTCACACAAACAGCATCACGCATGCCTTAATGCTTACAGGGCGTGATCACGTTATGTTTTGCTCAAGGGCATTTTCACAGAATCACAGAATCAGAGGAGTTGGAAGGGACCACTGGAGATCACAGAGTCTGACCCCTTGCTAAAGCAGTTCCTTAGAGCGGGTCACACATGAAGGCGTCCAAGTGGGTATTGAATATCTCCAGAAGAGGAGACCACAGTCTTCTCCGGGCAGCCTGTTCCAGAGCTCCACCACTCATAGATCTGATAGATCTTCTCAGATATTAATTCTGACCTATCTCATAATCAGACGGATAGAATGAAAGTAACACCTAATGCCTAAAGCGGTGCCAGCCCCTCGACGATCTGACTGCTCCATGACACACACAAAAAACAGCCCACCATGAATTCCTGCCTGCTCCCCTTGATAAAAAGGGTTGGGAGCATGCTCCAATACACAGCAGAGCACTGAAAAGGCCAAACTCATCCCAGAAGATTGATACTGTTTCTAAGGAGAGCATTTACCCAACAGCAGAACGCGGCACATCTCGCCTCCTGTATTTAATTTCAGTTAACATTTACAGTCCAAAGAAGGGGGGGAAGCAGGTTTTGTTATTGTTGCTGTTGTAATAATCCACGCTGCTCAGCTACCCTCTCTAAAGGAAAATACAGGTCTAAAATTTCTCCCCATTCCCAAATAGCTCCTAATTAGAGGATAAATTGTACACCATTCTCCCGCAAAGGGTTTTATAGGATGAAAGTTTTATGGAAAGAAGATGGCTACAAAGATGTCAAGAGTCTGTCCCCTTAGGATGGCTCACTCAGATTTAAGGGGTCAAAACAACAAATTCATTTGACTGAATATATGGCCAATTACTCACAGCATCAGAACGAGCACAATTCAAATTGTAATGGATTTCTTCAAAAGCAGACCGCTGCAGTAATTACGTAAGATATTACAGATGGGAAACAAAGCCAATTGTGAATTTCAGATGTTATTTTATGCAAATAACGTGGCTGTAGCTTTCTGAACAATTCCACTGTGGGCTGAATTGGCCATTTCTGATGCTATGAATAAATGTGTACCAATTTATTTCTAATAACCTATTATTTATGTGCAATTTCTTTTGTTCTCTAAATGCTACGAAGCTGTTTAGGGAAACCACCTACATGACAACTTACCAATTATCTTTATAAAACCCAGTATTGCTTTGGATTAGTTACATGCATAATTAAATGCCAACTAACCATTATGTTCTTATAAAGTTAGCAAAAGTCTGCAAAACTCAGCAGTGTAATATTTCATTTTGTTCTAAAAAAAAAAAAAACATTTCCAAAAGAAAGTTATTTATACATAACCACCTCAGAATGCAATCAAATTAGACTCAGATTTCCCATTAAAAAGATTAGTGACTGCATGTATCAACACTGAAATACCCAAATAACAGCCACCACCTTCCAAGCTCTCTCAAAATCAGACCTGTTTGCCACTTCACTTTTCCAGTGTGCCCAGCAGTAGGCCCATTGCAACACATGCATACCCAAAGTTCACCCTCAGGATGCCATGTTTTGGCTTGAGATTAGTCACCTGAGTTACCCTAGCTCTCCCCCAGGTCATACTGATGAGCTCTGGTGTCACCCAGAGGAACTGCACTTGGGCTCTGGGCCAGACAGGAATCAGGGTTCCACTACATGCAGCAAGGGAAGCTCCCCCCAGCATTGTCCCCAGGCCAAGGACTGTCATAGAACCATAGAATCATAGAATGAATCATAGAATGGCCTGGGTTGAAAAGGACCTCAAAGATCATCTAGTTTCAACACCCCTGCCCTCCCCCCACCATGGGCAGGGTCACCAACCGCTGGACCAGGCTGCCCAGAGCCACATCCAGCCTGTCACTGCATCTTATTTATTATTGCCACATCTCCACCATAGGGCTGCTCTCAACTAATTCTTTTCCCAGTCTATACACATATCTAGGTTTGCCCCACCCAAGTGCAAGGGTAGATGTCATTAGGTTCACATGGGCCCACTTTTCAAGCCTGTCTAGGTCTCTCTGGATGGCATCCCTTCTTTCTATTGTATCTACTGCAACACTCAGCTTGGTGTCATCAGCAAACTTGCTGAGGGCGCACTCCATCCCACTAAGTCACTGATAAAGATGTTGAAGAGCACCGACCTCAGGTTGTGGACCGCTAGGGGACACCACTCATCACCGGCAACAGACGACTGCAGCGTGGAAGGCCCGTGATAACATGGAAAAATGGCAATGAGAAGACAGAGTTGCTGTGCTCCCCCCAAAGCTCACAGAATAAGGCACCGGCTTTTCAGTGCAAGCCAATGTACTTTCCCTGCCCCCAGAACAATCAGGACAGCTCCTTTGCAAGGGGCCATAACTACAGCACCTCAGAATAAATGCATGAGAGCTGCTTGCCTTTGCAAGATTATATAGAGTTATTTACCCAAACCAAAGGTCTAAACAAAGCATGCACATGCTCTGACAGACTCCTCAAGGTGAGCAACTGGAAGTTCAGAGCAATCAACCTATAAACCAAACAGCCCAGCATAGTAAGATGGATCTTCGCACGCAGAGAATGAGAAGTAAATACCCAAGAATAAGGTTCACATTATCCAGTACACTGAATGGGAGAAGCAGAGGGAGAGCAGACATAGTTTTAGCTAACTATTGGAAAAGTCTGCAAAACACAGCATATCTGCAAAAACACCTTCCTAGAGACAGGTGCAGATGGGAAGCTGGAACACACAGCCTGAAAGCACTTCTTGGGTTTTGGCAACCACCTCTCCCTTTAGGCTCCAGAGATGCAAAAGAATAAAGCATCACTTCTACAGGGCTGTAACCACCAGGTGTCAAAGGTTATTATCTTATACAAAGAGAGATTAAAAATGGGTATGTTTCTTTTTAAGTTCCTTTCCTCTTTAAGCTCATTTCGAAACCGCTGTAGAGTCTCAATAGTTTCTGTGCCCAAGAAGCAATCCCTATCATTGGCTCAGGAGACAGTGGGCTGGCCATACAACATGCAGAGGATGCAGCAGCAAAGAGCTGTGCTGCCACGTGTGGGATAGAGAGGCAAAGAGCAGGATGCAGCTAATTACGGAAGGCAGAATTCATTACTGCTTGTGTCCTTGTCCCCCTCAACACTGAGAGAGTCGTGCTGGAAGCCTCTGTATCATAAAACAGAATTTCGTGTTCATTTATGTAAATAAATGCAAATTTAATGCAAATTTAATCCGTGGGCAGGTAGGCAAGAGGAACTCAATTGGCCCAAAGGGATCATAGCCTAACTTTGGGCTTTTTTTTTGTTTCAATTCATTCCGTATTTATGTTCATTCTTTTGTAATCAGATGCCACATTTGGTTTGATTTCTCTTTTTTTTATTCAAGCTGAACTGTCTCCTACTCAATGAATGCAATTTGCCATATTGATTCTTTTAATACACATTTTTCTTTGGTACATCAGCATTCATCTTCACTTTTGTACTACAAAACAGCAGCAACCGCATTGCTGTACCCTAGTTAACACTGTCTCTTTTCTTACTTTTACCCTCAATAGCTTTGACTTAATTCTGAACTTTGAACAGGTTTCCTTCTGAAGCAAATTTGAGTTGCTTCCATTATTGCTATTCTGGAGAGTCTGTCACGCTGGCAAATAGCTTTGTATTTACAGCAGTTAATAATGATACCTAGTCTATTGCATTACATAGTTGTCTTTTTGTATTAATGCATTTTTCTTCTCTTTCTGTGCCCTTGGGCTTTCAGCACACAATTCATTTATGGACAAAGCACTTGTATGGCCCTATTCTGTAAACTATTCAAAACACTGTCAGTGAAAAATGCAACAAGAGAGAGCCCTAGAGGGCCCATCTTGCATTGCACTGAAACTTTGAAATCATTCACGAACAAAATACGCACTCTGTCTCCTGTGCTTCAGATCGCTTATTTAAAATGACAGTAGACAGGGCACAGGAGCAAGAGAGGCATAAAATGCTTGCCAAACAGTTATATGCCACAGAGAAATTCACATTTGATAACTGCATAAGATTGTTTATTGCCTTGTTTACGCCTCCACCCTGAGCATTATTCTCTGCTGTATGGAAGACTGAACAAACCACAGCACTCAAACACATTTGTTTCTCTGCAGAGGTTCTTTAACACACATGTGTTAAAGGTGGCATTCAAAATGCTTTTTGCCCTGCATGGTCACCTCTTGAATACACCCATCACATGTGTACAGCAGGTAGGAGGCCCAGTTCCATCACCACACTGTGACCACAGACACCAGAGCCTGCATGACAGGACTAAGTCACAAGGAACTGATTCCCCCACATATTTGCCTCAGTACAATCTGAGAGCTGAACAATATTTTTCAAATAATAGAGAAGAACAGTTTATCTTACCTTTAAGAGCAGACCACGCAGCATCCACCAGATAGCCCAGAAGAGCACGATCCTTCCTTTCCCCAGCCAGCAGGTGTGTGCCACCAGCCCTCAGCTCCAGCTGCCCTTCATACACACCTGGGCTGCAGTTGCAGCCCTCTGCTCCTTCACCCTGCTTTTCCACTTTTTCTGAAGAGAACTTTTTTTTTTCCTTCCACAACCTTCCCCTGGGGGCAGTGAGGGCCACAGGGCTCAGATCTGAGGTGGCACTGCTGGGCATCTAGGCCTCAACTCCACCTCAGGGCAATTAAGCACAAGGAAGCCCAATCTCTGTCACTGTCCTTTTTTCTTACTCCAGATAACTTCCCATCCTCTTGAACCTGTTTCACGTAGAGGTCTGGATGGCTGTTAAATGCCACGTTGGCAGAGGTGGGATCTACCAAGCAATACCCCAGCTCAGCAACACTGAGGTAAGTCTTCCACAGTGACGCTGCATCTGGTGCCAAAGTCACAAGACAAACAGGTGCTCAGGAGCCTGCAAGTCACAAGTAAAGACAAACCTCTGTAGCTTGCCAGAATAAAACAAAACAAAACAAAGGGTAGAAAAGGAAACAGCTTTCTAAACAACTAACAGTCAGAAAACAAAAATAATTCCATGCCAACAGGAAAAGGATAGTGGATTGTGCTGGGAAAAAAACAAACAAACAAAAAATATACACAGCATAAGTACTTGTATAAAGAACAAAAGAAAAGAGAAATCTGGAAATCTGCAGCAACTATTCCAGTCACTCTCTGTGCTTTGAGAAATGATATATTCTTCCCTTTTCTTCCTAAGTGCTCCTTTTGGGGGGCTGGTTGTTTTCAGTAGGGGTTTTTTGTTGTTGTTTTTACTTTTTTGAGGCACATGGTTAATGTGGATTATCTTGTAATTTATTTCTTCCTCTGAATATAAATATTTTGCCTCCAGATACAGCAGAAATACACAATAATGAATCTATGACTTATTTACTTGCTGGGGGAATGCTAATGAGTGTTGTAGTAACGAAAACAGCTTCATTGGCTTGTAAATGCAAAACAGCAGGGAACTCACTGGAGACCCAACATGCATATGCCAATAAGCTTACATTATTCACAAGTACACAAACCTCCCAAGACACTAGTTTCAGAGCTTTCTTTCATTTCCTGCCTGCTTCACATTTTGAGCCAAGTCAAAGAATAAATTTTCTATCTTCCTCAAGCTTCTAAAGGTTTTGCAGAAGCCAAATGATCTTATGGAAAACTTCCCATTCAGATGTAAACTGAATATTTGTAAAACTAAGGACAACACCTACACATTTCTAGTTGTTATATTTTCAGGCAGCTGGGAGAAGGGACAAGTTAGTACTCAGCCCATTCCCAGCACCAGCTGACCCTAATTTGGCTGCAAAGGCAGACAGTGCCAAGCACCTGGCATGAGAAGATCAAACACATGTCACGGCAGGCCCTTGTCCTGATCTCCCTACCACATTTTTCTTCTAACATCTTTACAGCTTTGTGAGGAAAGGAGGGAGGGCAGAGAGTCCAGGTGGTCACTTTATTGCTCATTCAGCCCTTCAGTTTAGACAGAGAAGATCTGGTTTTCGCTGACTGTGGCAAGGAGTATAAGAGCCGTGTGAAAGAAGAGTGCCAGGGGCACACCTTTGTGCTTTCATAGGTGGCTGTGCCACAGCACTCTCCTACCGTGTGACTCTGCCAGCAGTGATACCTTCTGCCATTATTCTTACCCAGGACTCCCAAACTAAGTATTGCTCTCTCACCGGCTTGTCTCTAGTCCCAGTACCATATCAAGAACCTCAATTCTAGCTGGTTCTATCTGATGTAAGTAATTAGGCACAACCTAGACTGTGTCAATACTAACCATCTATATACTATTATATTGCCAATTGCTTCATATTATCCAATCTACAAATACAAAGTGGGAACGTAATTCATCATAATTGTATCCATTTCCATAAGCATCTGAATGTAAACAACATTTTACCAGAGCACTTTTGTAAGGTGCTCAGACATAGCACTGATAGAGTATGCTGTCATTGATTATGTTTTCTGTTTCTCTCCTTTGCATCAATCCTGACAATATTAACATTCAGAACAACCACTGACCAGTCTCATTTCAGCACCTTTTGTGTACGCTGCCAAGCTCTGCAGAATGTTAAGAGTAGAACAGAAGGTGTTATTCCCCACCAAAGGTGATCTTTCAGCCAAGATAGAGATCAGTATAGGGCTTTTCCTAAAGAAACAACATTAGAATACAAGTCCAGGCATTTGCTATTACTAGATTGGTATGATTGTGTTTCACATCCCCCTTCATTATAAATCCATTTGGCATCCATTCTAATAACCAGCGTACCCTCAGAAAAGAATTATTTGATGTTCCTGTGGATGTCATATGTGCCTTGTACTTTTAGAACGCTTCTATTGTAATTCAACATTAATTATCTTTCCAATTAATGTACTGCATAATGCTGCAATATAAAATGTGTGCATTTTGTAAATGAGAAAATTGAGCTCAGTTCTGTCTGCTTTGATCCCATTGTACCTTTATTACAATTTAGTACCAGAATTCTTTTCCTTTTCTGTTGGGTTATTGACACCCTGAACACACACAAGGGAGCTATCTCTTGCATTAGGAAGATACATTTATGCTTCTCTTTTCCAAGAAGACCTCCAACTTCTCTTTTTCAAAATCATTTTAATATACTTTCCTGCTTTATGATTGTTATTGAGCAGCTCATAAGGGAAATGGAGATGATGAAAGTACTAACAGAGTAGCGTTTACCAGTTACCGTAATATAGATACCATAAATACTTACAACTGCTAAAAAATTTAAGTGCAGAACAAGTCACCAATTTAAAAATAAATAAATAGATAAAATAAAAGCCTGCAGTCAGGTAGTGAAAATTTTCTTCTCTGAAAGGCAAATGATCCAACATATTCTTTAACGTGTTAAAAATACCACTTAGTAGTAAAACTTTAAGTTCCATAATAGTAAGTATAAAAGGGAACACATATATAAAATACAAAATATAAAGGGAAAATGTAAAACCAAAACCGTTGTCTATGTGTATGTCTGAAAGAATATATGACTGGTGAATTTCCACAATGAGGAGTTTAATTTTTCTGTTGGGTTTGATTTTTTTTGTTTGTTTGTTTAGCTGCCATGTTTGTTTAGCAATAGCCATAAACACTATGGGCTACTGGGTTTGACCTTCAATGCTACCATCTGAAAGCATTTCACAGTGCTTTTCCATTCTGAATGTGTTTGAGGAAGGTAAAAATTCTCCCTTTCTCTAGTGACATTACATTTAGCTTTCATCTGTGCTTTCATTTTTAACAGAACAGAAACTAAAACACGCAAAAAGCTGCAAACAAATCAGCTGCTCCTCACACTCAACAGTCTTATATTCAACACGCTTTAATGCTCATTCTTAGCTCGTAATCACTGAGTGTGTATGTGCCAAGAAGTGTCTCCAGATTAAGAGTGTCATCTATAAAATATTACTGCATATGGCTAAACAACCTTAGGTTAAATAACCTTGCTGATCTAAAGGTGTAAAAGCGTAAGAGTAGTCTATTTAGCATCTTGATATAGGATTTTCTCTTGATCTGTCCTGGAATACTTCAGTAAAATCTTAAATGGAGAAAGATGGCAGTTTAAGCAGATAGACTGGCTATTATTGGTCAAGTAATTCATGCAACCTACTTTACTAGAGGTTGGTACACTTTTTTCAACATCATCCTCAATCACAGCCTTTTGAATTTCCTGTTATATATTTGAAATTCCTTTTATATATTTCTTAGCAGTGATACTAACCTACTGTTCCAGAAGGACCTATTACAGCTGAGGCAAATACAGGAGGAACACTTATATGGAAAACTAATCTTGGGATTAGTCTGAAAAGCTTCATCAACTTCTCTTGTTTGGTATTAACACAATCCATTCTGATTTGGTTTGGTTTGGTTTTGTGTGTTCGACTTTTCTCTTCAGTCCTCACTCCAACCTCCATGAGCAACTTCTGCCCCAGGCAATTCCTTCAATTGCTCAGGATTAGAACTTCCACTAACAAAAGAATGAAAAATATTCATGCCAAAAGAGGTAGAAACTTTTTACCTTACAGAGAAAGTGGTAACAACAACAACAAAATAACCTTTCGAAATTTCATTTCAAACTGAAATACTACACATTTCCAAATCTGAAAATCAAGAAAGCACCTCATGATTGGTTTAAAAAATCTTTTGGAAGATCACTTCCAACCTACCAAACACATTTTGAGTGATTTCAGTAGGCTCAGCTACTGCATGTAAATTTCACACAGAATCAGGGCTAAAAATCAGTTTTAAGAAAACAAGAGAAACCAGTCAAGTCAATGACACTATGTCTGCATAAGCAAAGATTGCTTGTGCAAGACAGCACAAACACGTTTGCAGATTACACAGATTTTCAAAAATTTCAGATCAGATATTGTTCTAATTACTCTTTGATTACATGAAAGTGAACGAAAAGCAGCCCAGACTTCTCCGTAACAGAAGCTCAGGCCTTGCAGTACACATCATATTTTAGCTTTGCTCCCAGCTTGGTTCCTTCTAAGCACGCTTTGAATTTGGCATCCATTTCCTGATTCTGAGCTTCAGTGAAAAGATTTTTCCAGTCTCCAACAACACCTGGAATACAGAGAAAAGTGAAATAATAGACTTGAATGTAAGGACAAGGGAGTATCGTTTGAAACAAATAAAATCACATCTCTTGTCATATTTCAGGATAATCCCCTTAAAAAAGATAAAATAAAAAATAAAAAAACCAGTCCAAAGAATACACTCTGCTGCTTTACTTTCAGTGTCCTGAAGAGAATGCGAACAGAAGCCAGACATAGGTAGCTTCTGGTCTGCCTTGTGCCATACACAGTTGCAGAAGTCTATAAAAGATGACCAGCAGCTATGAAAAGAACTCAAAAAGTTCAAAGATGTGGTTTTTAACTGCAAGAGAGTAGTGTGTCACAACCAGACACTACCCTAACCTGCAGTCTATTTTTGATCTAGATTTTGGAGAATTCGCTGCCTGAGCTATTCTGGGTCTACAGCTGTAGCGTGATGCATGGCTAAAAGGCACGGCTCAACCTGTAGAGTGTCTGAATTCAACAAATTGAGTGACGTTCCTAGGCAACCACAAAGGTAACTTAGGAAATCCAAGAAGAAAAATCTTTGGAGGTACTTTGCAGATCAAGTGCCAGGCTACCCTCAGTAGTCACAGAAGCCAAAATAAAACTTTTTGCTTTAATTGGTGCTTGCTGCATACCCCAACTGAATGCTGTGCTACCTGGAAGGCACTTCTGCTAACCACATTATACGGGGCTTTACTGAATGATACTGCCACTTATGATGAAATCAGTTGATAGCATTCTGAAGCACTATCAGCGTTTCTTAAGTTCCAACCCTGAAAATTATACATAAAGATTAATCACTTACTCATCCAAATTCATTTGTCCAAGATGCAGCACTACCATTCACAAACCCTGCAAAATATGCTGCTTGTTTGCTGTAAACAAATTTACCTTTGCGGAAAAGAAGTGTGCCAACAGCACCATGAGTCTCCTGAGCCTTGTTCTTCATTGCCTGGAAAGCAGCCCTGTCTGCAATGGACTGGATCTGCTCCGCTGTTGGGGAGAATCCAAAGAATTCTGCTATTTGCTTTACACCAGAAGTCAGATTCTGAAAACAATGCAGTGAGAGGGGGTCATATTATATGCTTCCTCTAAAAAAGGACCTACCCACTCAGGACACATATGGCCATCACCTACTAACACTGTCTTCCTTTACAGTCCATGTTGTATGTTACACTGGAGCTCAGTTTTCATATAGCCAGACTCAACTTGTTCCTAAATGGATACTTGATTTTGCTTTCAGAAACCTGTACTATTTGCTTCTAATTTCAGCAGTTTTCAGGAAATGGGCTCAGATGTGTCTTGACCATCAGTTCACAGCAGCTGCTTTACCTCTTTCAGGTCTTCATATATTACAATCATAGTGTTCTCATCCTCAATGTGTTTGTTCCAGGTGACTGCATGGTCAAAATAAGATCCCCAGCCAACTGTGAAGAGAAAAAAAAAAAAACATCAGTGTGATCCCTTTTTACTACTGTGTACTTATTTCTCTCTGACTGAAGGATTGCTCTCTGTGGCCCACCAGTTACGTCCAGGAAGAAAAACAGAAGAGTCTGTCCTTTAGGTGGTACCATACCATTTAAGAGAACAATAGAGACTTCCATTGGGCTTCTGTAGGTAGGTGGCTTCCACACAGAAACATGTATCCTATGATACTTGCTATGTGCTTCCCCTCCATTTCTGTATTGTCACTGAGGATATCTCTTAAAAGCCAAAGCTAAACATCAATCTAAATCTAAAATCTAAGTTCCTTACAGGGTTTTTGGCCTCATGTATAGGAACATGTGAGGTAAAGACAACAGTCATTCCATTACCACCATTTCAGATCTGTAGTATTGCCTCCATTACTTACTGACAGGATTTTGTCCCAGTGCCATTATCAAGGTGCCAAGCAACTCTCCTTGCTTGGAAGAGCAAAATATCCAGAAGCAAAATATCTTTTGGGCTTTCTCCCCATTTTCTCATTCAATTGTCTCCTTTATCATGAAGTATGGCCACCAGAAAACTAATTATGACACAGCTGTTTTCCCACTAGTCCCATTTAGTTGTTTTCAAATATTTTCTTTTGTTGTTTCTTCAGCTACATTCAGTAACTATAACCATACCTTTCCCATTCATGAATTCGGAGAAGAATTCATCCCAGGAGCTGTAACTGGGGACACTTGGCACATTCTTGTGGAAATGGAAAAAATGAAACAGCTGTATCTTTAGGGTTTCGAAACAAGACTAGTATCTGGAGTGAGAGAAAGAGATCAACAACCTTAGATCACTCGTTTCCCTTGGCAACCAAAATGACAGTAAAACCAAACATTCTGCAATCAATAACTTACCAGGGACCACAAAATATTTTCATTATTAGCTAAGGCATAGAGAATAAATTTACAACATGGTCACAATAAAGGCCTTGTTACCACTCCTAAGAGTTGCCTATGGCCCTGAAGCAACTGTAGAAAGGAGCAGTTGGAAAAAAAAACTGTAATACTGTCATGGAAAACTATCTCATAACTATCTAAGACCTGGGAAGTGTCTAAGAACCATTCACCAGCCCACTGGTAGGAGAAGCTCCATTTGATTCATCTCCCATTTTTCAAAGCACAGCAACAATGTATTTGAAATCCTAAGAGACTGCAATCCTTGGTGAGTGTGAACACTTCTTTAAACAAGCTATACAGAAAACAGGAAAAAATACTCATAGAATATGGCTAAAAACCCCATTCCTTAACCAATTCCTCCCTTCATTTGCGGTACATTTCCTAACTGCTATGTACCTTCCATTGTTCAGTGACTTGGAACCAGAAATACTGAAGTTTAAAAGATGTGACTCTGCACGGAGACAGACAGTGCCTGAAGAGCTACTGCTGTCACATTCATTCCCACCATGGCTATACGTAGACAAGAGTAGCATAGAAAAGCATGACACCTTAACCATTTTTTGTGCACTGTGACAGCCTCTATATCTGTTCTTTGTTTATGTACCACTAGTGCTTTTGTGCTAAGGCAGTCCAGAGGTCATGAGATTCCCATTGCGTCCAAGTTCCTTTCCCTCAATGAGGCTTGCTAGGGTGCAGGAAAAGGATGTTGCCCCAAATAATACTCATGCATGTTGGTGCTGCCAGCAAAATCAGGCTTGTTCTTAGGAAGAGGAAGGATTTAAAATAATAATAATAAAAAAAAGCGCACCTTGGCTTTGCTCTTGAAGATAGACTTGGGGAGGAAATCATAATTCAGATGTGTTGCCAAAATCCTTGGAGACGGAATCTGCTTCATCCTCTTTAGAAATAAACAGAACAATAAGTGAGAACAGGTTTATTACATGGGTGCAGCAACAATCTGTGAGCATGAGTCGCCTGCGTGAAGCAGCTCCTAATCAAAAGGCATTACTCATCCAAGATTATCCCTTTTTACTCTCTCAGGAGAAATATCTTTACTTGCTACATGACTTCATTTTAATAACTTGCGTGCGGGGGTGCAGGAGAGAAAACTACAGACTTGAAGTAGGTTCTTTTCACTAACCTGATATTTATCTGGATCTCCACATTCAATAAATGGTAGCTCTGTGCTTACAGGTTTACTCTGAATAGTTGTAAATATCAAATCATTTAAAATCTGGATAAGCCAATTCACACCTGGATCAAGAAACCCAGAGAACAAAACAAAACATATGAGAGGTTTATATAAGATCTCAGAGCATTCTCGTTACATGGCTTAATTCAGCATAATAGACAATAATAGTCATCAAATTACAGATTCAAATCAAAGCTCTCAAATGACTATAAACAAAATAATGTTTTCTGTTAACAAGATCCTCAGCAGCTTCTTAACTGTGACCTTCTTGCCTCACTTACAATTGATATGTGGAAAGCATCAGGAGTAGAATTGACAACAATATGTTTAATATATTTTTAATATAGTCATAAAACAATCAGTGACAGACAATAAAGGCAGCTTTGCTGTCATTTACAGAAAAATATCTGGGAAGTGTCCG
The DNA here is from genome assembly GCA_002909625.1 of Bambusicola thoracicus. NCBI lineage: Eukaryota > Metazoa > Chordata > Aves > Galliformes > Phasianidae > Bambusicola > Bambusicola thoracicus. The sequence goes on along the minus strand of PPHD01005780.1, from coordinate 4,220 downwards.
GGTAGGAGAATGAAGGAATGAGCAAGGAGTTTCATTCATCTGTCAGAATTTCCTGCCTCTCTCCCTGCACTGGGTTGAGGATGAAACAGAGCCATCTACGCAGCATTACCAGCAGTGCTTGTCCCAAGCTGTGCCTGTTGCTTTCTCCACAAAGTGACTGCCAGAAGAAGGGCTAGAGGAGATGCAACCCACCAGACACCTGCATCTTTGCCATTGGAAAAGACCTTGCAGTGAAGCCCTGCCATGCATGATGGACTGGGTGCCAGGCCTGCTAGAACAGCACAACTTCACTCCATGCTCCACGCCCTTCTGCAGCTGCTTTGTGTTGCCCTCAGGTTTCCCACAACTCCCTGGATGCCCCAATGACAGCTGGTGGGACGGACTGAGGAAATGGTGTGTTCACTGCAGACCACAGCATCCTCCCAGGGCCTTGTGGAGGCACACTTGGAAGGCTTCCCACTGAGGCCACGGAGATGTGGCCATGGAGCTGCCTCAGCCTCCTGCACGCTGCCAGTCCCCCATGAATGCAGCTGACAGAGGCACTACAGGGAACACAGGATGCAAACAGCTTTAACCTCACGCTTTCAGCAGTTATTCCCAGAAAGCAGGTCTTCCACCCTCTGTTACATAAAGTGGCTCAGGACTGTGTCATACAATAATGTGTACACATTGCATACACATCATACAATGCTTTGTAATACATCTGTATATATGGAAATCTTAACGTATTTGGTGTTACATAAATATAAGACATCTAATGATGCATATAATTTATCCCAATCTCCTGTTTACACATACACAAAAAAAAATCACAGAGCTGAAATCATTAAAAGTTGCTAAACCCATGTCTTCAGCTGCCCTGTATAAGCTGAATGTGCCCAAAAGCTGATTTTATTTTAACAAAAACCTACAACTGATAAACCTAAAATGCCTGGCCTCTAAATTGTCTCTTGTCCTCTGAAGTATGTGACCTGTCCTTGAGAAGTCTGGCAGCCAGGGGCATTCCTCAGCCCCACCGCACAAATGTGTCTCTCTGCATCAGTCTGAGTTTTCCTTCCCACTGCGCACACTAGAGCTGGGGGAAACATACATATAGCAAGACTTTATTGTAACTTAACCTTCATAATCCTCAATAAGTAAAAGGAATGAGGACATATTAATAATCATCTAAAAATTACATGTGACCAAAGAGTTTGAGCCCGCCATGGAAAATATCCAGGAAGCTTGCAGAGGAAGCCAGCCATCAGACCTCAGATGCAGGCAGTACTACAACTCCACATCTGCCAAACTCTATGAGAAATCAAAGCCAGTGCCAAGCTCTGTCTATAGCCTATCTTTATAAGGTCCAGCAAAACCCTGGACACAAAGCCAACAAAATGAGTCTCCTTAAAACAAAGATGTGTGTTTCGCTTGTTGTGTCACCTCCCTCCTTTTGTGCTTTTGTGTGCCCTCTCCTTCTCTTGGCTCAATGTTCTGTCTCACAGCTAGCATATATTTACCCTAAACACTACAGGCTTACTTCTTCAGTGCCTAAACACACTACAGTTTATTTTCAGATCAGAACTGACCAAAACAAAACCATCAGAACTGACCATGCTCTTCATTTTGCTCAATGAGATCTAGGCTAAGGGCTTTGTTATTAGAGCTCAATGTGAGCTCATCAGCTGTGTAAGTGCACTGAATTCCTCCGCTGGACCTATGCTTTCTCAGCAGCCCTTAGCTTCTGCTGCTTGGGTTTCAAAGTAGAAACATATGCTTAGAAAGCATTTCCTTCATTATCAAAACCTGGCCCTTCCTTGTAAGCAAACATGTCACATGAGACACAGCACTGATCAAAATCAGCTAGCTGGTAGGTTGGTTGGTTGTAGAGGCTTTTTTTTTTACCTCACTGCTCCTATTGCACCTTTCTCCCTTTCTGCTGACCTCTCACTACAAGATTTTTAATTACAGTATGCTATAATCTATCACATTGCAATTACAAAACAAAATACAATAATGATACTAAATATAATGCCAAGAAAATGGTTATTATCTTGCAAGTAAACATGCTACACACTGCCACATTCTACTCCTTAGAGTCTAATGCATAACTTTATTGCTTCTGCACATTATACTGCATTATATTATTAATATGCTTTTCAGAATGCAGTTTATCACACTGACAGAGGTATCTTGCTCCACTGATAAATAAAAACTCTCACTTCTTTGGCCAAAAATAGTTTCGAATGCTAAAACATTTTATCCTTTCAGAAGTATAAATCATGCTAAAAACCAGTGGAACAGATTGCATAATTAAGATAAAGCTGGAAAAAAACCTGCTGCCTCTGCTTGTAACAGAAACACCCATCATCCTCACACAACATAAAACCATAACTAATTTGTTATTTTCCTTCTTATTGTGTCAGCTACTTAGTTACAGTACCACAGACAACAGCAAGTAATTTATAATGTATTCACCGCATTTGGGGTAAGACACCAGCACCATATCATCTCTTCTGGCTTCCAGGTTCTCCAGGGCTTGGAACGTCTCTGCACTGCACACTGTGACTGGATAAGGAGTCCCCCGGTAGGAGAACAGCAGGTCCTTCAGGGTAAACCCTTCAGACTTTGCCAGTGCTTTATTTATTTCATCTACAAAGGCTTTATTCTCCTCAGCCATGCTTACCAACTTTTGTAGGGGCATGAAACTGCTGATCTAATGCCATTAAGTGCCTTTAAATATACATTTTTAAGGGGTGGAGCAGAAATTGTCGGTATTATTTCCACCTCTCCCCCTCCCCCCACCTCAAAAAAAAAAAAAAAAAAAAAAAGCTAAGAATTTGACACGTTTCTTTCTCTCCTCCCTTCCCACCTTTCTGTAAATGAAAGCTGGGTTGATTTTGCCTATCCATAATCTGCAGAGGAGAAATTACTTTAAGAACAAATCCCAGTGAGAGCCAAGTAGAGCAAGTAATACTAGCGAGCTCAGCCACCAGAGAATACTGAATTGGGAAAGAATTGCTCTGTAAGAAAAAGCAGCAAGATATTAAATCCAATCTTACATAACATTAGTAGGAAAAAAGCACCTCAGAAAAAAAGTCCCTAATAAAAATGAAAAACATTAAAAAAAGAGAGAGATTTTGGCAATAAACTCAACCTCATACCACGAGTTAAGAGAAATAGATAACAACATAAGACAATGAAATCAAAACCATAGAACAGAAAGAACGATACAGAGAAGGAAGCTGTGCTACCATTTTGGATTCCAACTATCACTGTAGAAGATATCCACTGCCTTTAAACATATTTTTTTATGTTAAAAAGGACAATTAAACACTTGAGTTATGGCATAGCGCAGGCCTTTGCAATACACTCAAGACTAGACAAGGATCTCTTTTTAGTGACTGGCAGCCTTATATATCTAGCCATGGTCTTCCCTGCTGTGGCATGCAGAGGGGCCCAGGACTGGTTCAGGAGGGGCAGAGCAGCTCCTCCACTGGGCTGAGCAGCACGAGAGCTGTACTGAAGAAAACTGATTTCCTTTTGTATCATTACCTGTATAGTTGACCAATGGAAGCCATCTTTTTCAATTTCAGCAAAATACTGTTTTTCACAGCATCCTATTGGACAAAATGGGGAGCATACACCTAAACTAAAGTGTAATGTGACGGGTGAACAACTGGCTGACAGGTTGGTTCAAAGGATTATAATAACCAGGATACATTGGGCTGACAGGCAGTCACTGGTGGGGTTCCTCAGGGCTTCTTTTTAGAGACACTTCTCTTCAGTGTTTTCATCAATTACTTGGATACAGGACTTGGAGGTATACTAAGGAAATTTGAAGATGACACCAAACTGGGACACTGAGAAGCCCTCCAGAGGTTTTGACAAATTAGAGGAATGGGCAATTACCAACCACAGGAACTTAAAGTATGGAGTTCTGCACCTGGGATGGGACAACCTTGGATCTATGGCCAGACTGGGGAACAAGAGGTTGGAGAGCGGTCCCACAGAAAGCGATGTGTGTGGGGGGGTGGGGGAAGGGTGTTCTGGTTGGTGGCAAGCTGAACACAAATCAGCAGGGTGCCAAAGGGCCAATTGCACCCTGGGGTGCACCAGCCCAGCACTGCCACCAGGCGAGGAAAGGGGATGTCTTGCCCTGCTCTGCACCCTGAGGCCTCACCTCCAGCACTGGGTGCCATTTTAGGTGCCACACTGCAAGAAGGACATAAACCTAATAG
>PPHD01005779.1:14468-25738 GCA_002909625.1 Bambusicola thoracicus | reverse complement strand
CAAGATGAACTTAGAGGTCTTTTCCAACCTTAACATTCCTATGATTCTGTTTGCCTGACATCTCTGTGCACTCATGTATTTCCATCTCACTTTTTTTTCCTGGTCTTTTGAGAAATAAAGAAGGGATCGGGACTGGAGGTGGTGGTGTGAAAGGCTGTAGAAAATGATGGAATGAATGAATTTATCAAGACAGCTGCTGCACGGCAGCGTCAAGCTTCTTTCAGCAGCAAATGATAGTACGCGCAGATAGTGCAGCAGCGCTCACCGCTCGGCCGGGCTCTGTCAGCTGTTTCACGCCCCGCTCGGGGGTCCCGGGCGGCCCCACGGACATCCGAGAGGCAACGGCTGCGCGAATGGGCACGGCTGCAGCGCTCCGTCGGGCCGGGGCAGGAGAGGGCGCCCCCCGCCGGCCGCCCTCACCCACGTGCACCCTTCCCCGCACCGCCCAGCGCCTTCAGCGCGCGGCCAATGGGCGGGCAGCGGGCGGGGCGCTGAGGGGGGCGCGAGCCAATGAGCGCGCGGGGCCGCGGAGGGGGCGTGCCCGGGCGCCCACCACGCTGGGGCTGTCGGCGGCGCTGATTACTTTTTCCGAGGGCGGGGAGGGCTCACTCCGGCCCGGGCTGCCGCCGCCGCCGCCTCCTCCTCCGCCGCCTCTCCGCGCTGGGCCCCGTCGCTGCCATAAAATGTTTGACGGCTGTCTCCTGCCTCTCGTGTTTCCCTGCCTGCTGCTTTGGGGACTGGACGCCGGCACAGGTAGCGCTTCTCTCCTTCGCATCCCCGTCCCCGGAGGCGCTGACAGCCCCCGCACCTGGCGGCCGCCTGTAGGCACGGGGCGCGCGGCGGATCCCCTGCGTGGCCGCGGTCCCGCTCTGCAGCATGGATCGCTCCAGGCTCCTGCGTTTTCTTTTCCTGTCCTCTCGCTGCTGCTGTAACGTTTCATGTGGAAAGCTGCTGACTGTCCTTGGCTGCGGCTCCGGCTTGCTCTGCTTTTCCCCTTCTCCCTGCAGATTTTTATTGGGATTGGTGAAATGCGATGCTTGTGTCTGAGCTATACATTTTTTTAATGATACAAGTAGCTTGAGCGTTTGCTTTATTCCCCTCTTCCCCGCGCGTTTTTGTCCCTCATATACGTCTGTATGTATATATATATACAGGGGGAGGAATAATTCCTTCCGCTGGCTGCACGACTTCCAGTCCGTGGGGATCGCAGCCGAAATCCGGGCCGGGCAGAACGGGGCTGGGAGGTCCGGGCCGCGGAGCACCGTCCGCCCCGTCGGGCCGCGAGCGCTGAGCCTCTCCTCTCTCCTTCTCGCCTGCAGCCGGCGGAGCGGAGCTGGAAGTGGTGATCCCGGAGCGAGTGGCGCTGGAGAGGATCCACCTGCTGCCGCCCGCCGGGAGAGGGGACCGCGGCGGAGCCCGGCGCCGTCGGGAGCTGCTGCGGCCGCGGGAGGCGGCGGGAGAGGCCCTGCTGCTCCGCCTGCCCGCCGCCGGCACCGAGCTCTACGTGCACCTCCGCCGCGACCTGCGCTTCCTCGCCCGGGGCTTCGTGGTGGAGCATCGGCGCGGGGAGGAGCGGCGGCCCCCGGCGGAGCGGCTCTGCTTCTACACGGGACGCGTGCTGAACCGCAGCGACTCCTTCGCCTCCCTCAGCACCTGCGCTGGGCTGGTACTGCCTCCCCGCCCCGCCCCCGCTCTGAAGGACCTCGGCCCCGCGGCGCTCTCCGTCCCCCGCTTCTTCCCCCCGCCCCTCCGCTGACCCCGAGGGTTTTCCAGTCGGCACCGATCCCTCTCCCCCCCGCCTCCCACCCCGCGGATGCGCGAAGTTCCGCGCCGCCCCTCACCTCAGCTCCGCTTTCCCGTCTGCCACTCCTTTGCCCTGCGCGTCCCGTCCGCCTCCCCGGGCCGTGGAGCGCTCCGCTGTCCCCGCGGCGGTTTTCCCATCAGCTCCGAGCGCGGGAGCCGCCCTGCCTGGCGGAGGCGGGAAAGGTCTCGCGCATCACCTCAGGGCGGGCGCCTCTTCTCAGCCGCGGGCTGTGCTGAGGTATCCCCGTGTGGGCTCTGTCAGCCCCCAGCTGTCGATGGGCTTGAGGAGCGTCCCGACTAGCGTTACACCACCTGCCATTTTGCAGGTCGGTGGACACGGTTTGTCACCTGCCTGCCCTGTTCTCTCATCCGAGATCCCTACAGCACGGCTGGGGACGGCGGGCCGGGGACAAACCCTCTGTGGTGCGTTTCCCGCCTCAGGTGGCCTCACAGCACCTGGGATCCCCTGTGAGCATCCTGGGGAGATGAGGTGATCCCGTGTGGGACAGCCTTTGTGTTCCTCAGGGAAACGAAGATTTAGATGCTCAGGATGGCGGCTGGTTTGTAAGCGTGGCTCCCAGTAAGTAGTCTTGGGGTGTGTGCTTGAGTTCTGGGTACAGAGCTTTGCTGGAGATGGCTTCTTAAACTGCTTTGCAGTAGGCAACGCTTGGAGTGCTGAGGGCTGGAGCCTTCATTTCTGGACCGTTTGAGGGCGCTGTGCCTCAGGTTTAAAGGGAAAAAAAAAAAAATGGCTTTGAGATAGCGAGCAGTGGAGTGGCACTGTAAGCTGAGCTGTGCGCCGCTGAGGGCTTCCTCAGAGTTCAGAGCGGATTCCTCTGCTTCAGGCTTTAAGGCAGCGACAGCTCCGCGCTGTCGTCGCTGTTTCGTTAGCCCCGGACACCGAGCGCTTCCAGTGCGACCTGCTCTAGCAGAGCTAAAAAACACACGGACAGAAGCAGCCTTTTTGAAACGAGGAATGTAGTTGTAGACACGGTATTAACTGCCTGAGATCAGGGGGTGGAGGAGGGGGAGTGAAAACGATTGGCGATGCTCCCAGCAGAAAAGTTGGAAAAGGAACAAAACTGGTTAGTCTTTGTTCATTGCACCTCAAAAAATGAGCTGCCATATTGCAGTATCTGTGTAGTGAATTCTAAGCTATGAGTAAATTGATGTAACTGAGCGAATTGATGTGACTTGGGATCAAAAAGTGGCTGCTGTCAAAGCTGCTTGTCTGTGACACTCCTGGGGGCAAAATCAGTACTACCACCTGTGTAAGGGGTGATGTTGGCAAAGCTCTGCTCACCTTTGCTTATAAATCTGGTCCTGGGAACGCTGAGAGTGATGAGGGCAGATGCACTGATAGAGATGTGTCTCTGCATGTTGAGGCTCCTTTCTGATTACAGGAATCTGTTCATTTGCTCTTCATTCAGATAATCACCAGGAATGAGAAAAGTGATCAGAGCGGATGCGTGGTACATATGTGCTAGCTGAGGCTTATAACAACTTTGAAGTGAAAAATAGAGAGCAGAAAACATAAGTTTCTGTAAGCTGAACCTAAACTTAAGATGAACCTCATTAACTTTTGAATTGGATTTGTTAAACTGGTCTACATCACCACGAAGCCCTTTTTTTCTGGCTAAATTGACCTCTTGGCTTTGTAAGCTTATTAGTAAACAGGGAACATAGTAGATTTTAGCCTGCTTTCACAGTGTTTGCTTAGTGTTTTTTAGTGGCTGTACTAAATCTGCATGCCTTTAGTAAAAGCAATTGAGTGGGAAGATGCTTCCAGGAATCAGAAGAATGAAGTGTGCCTCAGATTGTCTAGGAGGTCTTGAATCTGGAATGGCCCTGAAGTCAGGTGACTTTAGAGTCCAATTGTTTGCCATGTAATCTGGCAGTTAAAATACCAAACCAATGCTTTAGTGCACTTTAGTTATTCTAGTTGCTCACTTAGGCACTGTTTACAGAGAAAGGATAAGTCTTTACCCTCATCACTAGTGAAGATTTGCTGGTGGATGTATAGACAAGGCCTGCATCACGGGTTGGAAGAAAGACTGTTTATGCAACTCTTGCAGCCTGTATATCCTGTCATTCATGTCCTGAGAAGTGCTAGCATTGCATTGGAGCATTTCCTGAAAAATCCAGTGTGGGAATGCTGATAGGACTGGAAGCAAATGCTCAAGATATCTCATTAAGGAGGGCTGGTCAGTCGGAGTTAGAAATACCATATCCTGGTCTCCGGCTGGCTCAGACTTTCTCGCATGGTTGAGGAATACATTTACGATGCATCACAAACACATACACAAAATAAGATGTAAAATGATCAAGACAAGGAGAGATCTAATAAAAACAAAATCCCTAATGTAGTGGAATGAAAACTGAGCTACAACTTGACTGAGCAATTGCTTCCTGGTAGTACTATCGGATTCCCAGTGTGGCAGCTAAAGGTTATGTTTTGTTTTTTAAAACTCCTTCTTGCAAATGCTGCTGTTAACCACTATGTGGACTGTTACGATTTCCTGCCATCCCTTGCAATTGCATTGAGAAGAATGGCCACACTCTTGCAGCTATGTCAAGCCGTACTTAAAATAGCTTTTTTTGGAGTCTCTGCACTCCTGCTGGTTTCCAGGTGGATGTAAGTGCCTATGGTGGAGCTGAATGCCAAAGTATGGTTTGGGATCCAGTATGGGAGACCAGCCAGGGCAAAGAGAACTGAGTAGCTCCAGGAAATCAGTAATAACTCGAGGGACTCCCAATGAAATGATAAGAACCTTGTAACAAAAACAGGGAAGGGTGCAGAAGAGGCCACGGCCTGTTACTTGTTAACCTGACTGGTTATGAAATGGAGAGAGCACAAGAAGGGATGGATGCTTGCAAAGAGTGCTTCCCTGATGGTTTGTCCTGTTTCTTACATACCTTTGATCAGTGAATTGTCCCACTTGAGGTGTTTGCCTTTCTTCACTTACTGCAGGAGGAGGTGATGCCTGATTTAGAGTAGATGTCTGGGGCTTGGTGAGTTCAATCCCTATCCAGTGGTAGCAAATGCTTTGTGTTTGCAACCAGGGCAATGCTGCCCTTCAGGTGACTGCAAGAACCTCTGCTGTTATGGAAAGCAGGGCAGTGCAGGCATGCTAGGATTATAAAATGATATGATTTCTCCTCAGGAAACCTTCAGCTCTGCTGAGTTCCCTTGTCTAGGAGAGGAGCTGTTTAGCATCCATCCATACCTGGTCCATAAGCTGAAAACTTAAACCTCTTAAAATTGCTGTGCTGGATTTCTTTGTTCTGGGATTTTTTTTTCTCCTTCCACAGTGGAAAAAAAGGGGGAGTTTCCTTGCTTATGCAGGGTAGAGGCAGGTCGAGATAGAGGTGCAGTCAGATATTCCTGGGTATGGTCTGCTCTCATAACTGAGTGTAAACCTGAAATGACCCTGGAGCAAATGCTCTCGTTTTGAATTTGCTTGAGTTATACTTGTAAATAATAGTTGACTTTAAGCTGAGATGCAGTTGGTAAGGACAGGTCTAAAAGTCACATGAAGTTTATTAAATTTGATTTGTGTTGGTTTTTATTCTTCATTTTAGATATTAACTTCCTGTTAACTTTGAGGAAATGGTTAAATTAAGATTAGCAGTTTAACAGCTGAGAAATTGAGAAGGGGATGGAATTTGTCAGATGATTAAAACTATTCTTTTATGCATGTTCATATGTTTGTAACTAATGAATGCTTAGGAGGAAAAAAAAGAAAAATCTGTTAAAGATTCGATGTTTCACAGATCTTGTTCAAAGATGTTGTGAAAACAAAAAGGACTGGAAAAACAACGTAACTGCTGGAGCCTATTAATGTGTGGGAAGGTCCAGAGCCGCGTGCTGAGAACAGTGAAGGCATTGGATTCCTGTACTGATCTAGCCCTCAAGCTATTGCAGCTCTACCAGTACTACCAGGGGACAGAGGCAGAACGCTGAAGCAGGACTATGTGATTAAAAATGCAGACCCTTTGATACTGTTCTAGTTTCAGCGATGTGGTGTGAGGACCTTCCTGTCATTTAGCCTGCAAGTCCACTGGCAAGGATGGTAATGTGTAGAAGACAGCTGAACTAGGGGTGGCATGAGAGTAGGTTAGACATTCTTGCTCAAGTGACCAACGCATGTACAAAACTGTAGGTAAGTGAGAAGGCAGGAAGTGTTTGTAAGAATATTTGAGTGGTCTGGAGAATGGACTTCTCCAAAGATATTGAGCAATATTGAGAATTTTTAATTTAAGGATAATTTAGAAGATGTAGCCTCTGTTAAACGCTGTGTGCAGTGGGGCTGTAGTGGGCACTGAGTCTTATTATTTTGACTTGTCAGTTTGATTGCCTGCCTTTTTGAGGTTGAAATTATTCCATCCTTTCCTGTCAGCTAAGCTGAATGAATGTCAGCTGTATGGTCTTTTCATGGTAACTGTGGAAATCTAAGTTAGATCACTAATACAGATGACAGTGAACTTCTTAGCTCGTCTCAATTTTTGTGCTCCTGATGACTCCTGTATAATAGGTGCTTTGGGCTTGGCTAGGCTGGGCAACGACAGCTTGTTTTCTAGAGCACTAAGCAATATGAACATCTGGTGCAGTGGCTGGTCCTGTTCATGTGGGCTTTTGGCATGAGAGAGGAGTGAGAGGGAATTTGCCAGCTTTTGATATGCATCTTCCCAGGTAAATGTGGCTTAACAGATCCATAGCATTTTATTTAATTTGAATGTTTTCCAGAGACGAAGGAAAATAGCACTGACAGTGATGTTTTATTTCCTTATCTTCAAAATCTAGCTTTTTGTAGTCCGTGAATATCACCTAGGGAGGAAGAACTCAAAGTAGTTGTCCAGTGCTGATGTCTGATGTCTCATGCTGTGAGTAGCATAGCACAGTATGTGGTAGTTGGAAGATTTAAGGGAGGCAATAAGAGGAATGGATTTCTCATGGAAAAAGCAAAGTAATGACCAGAGGATTCAAATCTGGCCCAACAGGTTTGAAAACTCTTCAGAATGCGACAAGCAAGTTGAGGGAAATCTGTAACTCCCTAGGAACACTTTACAGGCTCAATCCTGCAAATCTTTCTTGCCTGAAACTCTAGTTGGCTTGTCTGATTAAACTTGAGATTGCTTCTTAACCTGTTCCAGGGTGAAGACACATGTCTTTCTCCCTCCATAGGTTTCACAATCCCAAAGCAAATGTGAAACATAAGTCTTTTCCAGTGGTTTGAATTATTTTCACGCTTGATGCCAGAAAGTTGGGATAGTGTTGGGTGGTGATGAAACTGACTTCTTCTTACATATTTTTGGCACCAACAAAAATGGTTGGCAGTGTTTCAGGAGCTCTGGTGTGTCTTTTAGTACCATGGCACCAGACTTACAGCCCTTCTAAATAATTAAAACCTATATTAAATAAGGGGGCTGGGGCTACCTCCCAACTGGAGGATTGAAACAAGGAGAGGAAGTAGTGGAAAACATTGTAAAGGAGACTGGAAGAATAAGACATTGGGGTTTTGTTGTCTTTGAAACAGTGTGGACAGAATGGCCCAACTTGGAGTGCCCTTGGCAGCCATGGCAGAGAGAAGCACTGATTCTTCAGCTGCTCTTTCAAAAGTAGCGACCCTTTCTGAGAGATCCTCCTTTCTCACAACTGCTGTTTAGTTTGTGTTGTCAGAAGATGAGAGCTCTCATTTCTCTTTGAGAAATTCCTGTTGCTGGAAATACTAGGCCAAAGGGATTTCCTGGGTGTACGTGAGGACTGAATTTGGCAAGAAGGTGTGGAAATGTACAATTTACAGTATGTATGTAATGTGTATTATAAATCATATTAGTACAGTCAGCTGTTGAATATATACTATTTGCACGTATGTGCAGTGTTTATTTAGGTTGTTTCCTGGCTGGCATGGAACTCAGTGATGGGGTGGGGGCGAGTCTAATCTTTCTCTGTATGTTTAAGATGGATGTTATACAGAGGCCCTGTAGGTTACAATCTTATAAGTCCTTTTGCTTATCAGGTGTACCAAAGGCCCAATCTGGTGCCTCCCAGCAGGACATACGATGCCTTCGGTTACTAGTAGAAGTTGGATCAGACCTAGAGATTACTTCCAAGGGACTGTGTTACAAAGAGCTGTGTTTCAGGGCTTTGAATTGCAATACAAATAAATGTTGGATTAGTACTATGAAAAGCAAGTTTAAAAACCCTCGCTGTACATATTCACTTCCTCTAATGTGTTATAACAGTGTTGATTATTAAACCTGGAAGCTTTGTTAGGTGATATCTTTGCCTTCACTCTTTTCCCTTTTATACCAGAAAAGGAGTGGGAAGGCATACAAACTTTAAAAACTATTGGTTGCAAGCAGAGGAAGGTTGTCCTGGGACAGAAACTGCCTTCCAAATATATTCTTGCCAGTCCCAGTGTATGGTAAGGACTTGGTGCAAGAAAGACAGAGTTCTCGTGCTCTGACCTGTGGAGACTACTGGTACTTAGTGAGGGACTTTTGCCTTCCTTGTGTTACTTATTCCAGGTATGGTTGAAAAGATAATCACTGGGAAGGTACAATAGACCACTCTCTGTGTGGCCTCTTGCAATTAGTAAAAGGTATTTGGTCTTCATACTAAAAAGTGTGAGTGGCTGTGCAAGAATGATGCACGTAGCCCGTCTCCTGTTTGCGGGCAATCTCATCTCTCTGCTGAGGTAATAAATGCCACTTGATAACAATGCAATTTTAGGTGTCAATTAGAAAGGTGGTTATGAAAGCATTTATATTAATAGGGTTTACTTGTTCTCATGTGAACTGAGTATAGGCATACATCTTTATGCTTCCAGCTGGAATAGTGTTCTAGTTGAAGGGAGAGAAAGAAGTGGAAGGGCAGGTGTTGATGAGAACTCTTTTTTTTGTTTGTTTTGTTTGGACACGTATAGTACTTTGCATAATGATGTTTCAGAATATTATTATATAATAAAAGATAAATATGAAAAGCAGATGAAGTTCTTCATTGTGTATTGTGTAGAGTGAACATGATCACTGTTCGCTTTTCCTCATGTTGTGAATAATGGTTGCAAGGAAACAGTCTGGGGTAAGACTGGGTTGATAAAAATGGTTAAGATAACAAACTGATATCCCTTTTTCATTTCCTTCTGTTGTGGACAGGTTGGCTATATTCAAATTGGATCAGAGCACATGTTAATACAACCAGTGAATACATCAGAGACCTCATTTAGCGGAAAAGAACACTTCATCAGACGTAGACGATCCACAAAATCAAGCCATTCTATGAAGTTGCAAATTCCTGATGAGCACTGCAAGGTTGTAGCAGGTGAGCTTGAAGTAGCTCAAGAGAACAGCCATGAGTATACAGTTACAGTTGTAACTGTTCTGCTATGTATATCTCTATTTTGTAAATTCAAGTGTTGTGACCACTAGAAGTAGTGAAAAATGGCATGCGCTAATGAATACCTCTGCTACTTCAGGCAGAAGGGTCCACATCACAAATATAGTTAGGATACATGCTGTAACCTTCGATCTGTGAGGAGATAAACTATGACTTCTGCTTGAACTGTATGATGTAGGTGTTGCTCAGGAAGGAATTGACAGCATTTTTAGCAAGGACCTATATCTTGAAGCTGAAGTGGGTTGTGAGGGGTGCTTTTTCATTTCAGCTTTTCACTGGAGTTGTGACACTGTGCAGAGATGTAGGTGTGGATGGAATGGTGATTTTTGCATTTCAGAATGGAAGTGTCATTTCAGGTACTTCCATGTCATTTAATCAGAAGTATTCTTTTGTGAAGATTATATCCAGGGATCCACTTAACAGGACAAAAAGATATCTGAGTGGGGTGGGGGGGGGTGGAAAGAGTCAAACGGTTCGTCTTACACTTGCCTTCTCAGCTTCTCATGTGCCATCATTTCTACTTCAGTCTAGAAGAATACACTATCCATGACAGAATACATCAGGGTGCATTGTCAGCTGGGCAGACTTCTTAATTTTTGTTTCTATGCTGGTGGTTATTTTAGTTTTCTTTCTGTCTTTCACCTACTTCTGGTTAAGGCCACAGAAAGCACTTAGTGTGTGCATGTGAATTGCTAAAAATCTTGTTGTGTTCTCAGGTTTAGTAGTTAAAACAGAGAAAAGTCAGTTTTAGACCCTTTTCACCATCATCTAGGTGGGTTGTATACAGAAGGTATTTTTAATGAACTCTACAAAGTCGTTTCTTTATATTCTTTTCCTTTTATTCCTCTTCTGTCCCGTTACCTCATCAGTATATCAGCTTCTGTCTTCTGTTCTTTTGGACTGTGTACTAAATAAAGGCAGCATGTTAAAGTATCTGTGTTATCTTATACTGGGCTATTAAAGGCACAAAATAGGAAGCAGAAATGGCAGGTAAAATCTGTACAGGTGTAAGATCTGTTAGCATGGAACAATAGATTGGTTAAGAACAATCTCTGTGGTTAAACATACAGGGAAATGGTAGCAGCAGGAAGAACAAGAAGCGTTTTTTATTATTGGTAAAAGTATCAGAACGAAAAAGTATGAAAACTGAGAGGAAGAGGCAGCCATGAGCTTAATAAAGTTTGCTTTTTGTATTTAACTGGGGTTGGGGATAGCATGTACTTTGCTGACTCTTGTGTGAGACCAGGATGGCTTTACCCGAGGAGAGACATAGACAGGCACACACTGGCCCCACATCTCACAGGAGTTTGCAAAAGAGCTACAAACAGAACTTGGATCTCTTGGGTGCTGGTTCTTTGCATTAACTGCAGGCTGGTTAGGCTAAAAGGGGAACAAAGCACTCAACTGCAGTGCAGTGGGGAGTACTACTTGCTTGTGCAAACAGCCACTGCTTCAAGTAGCTGTGTCATAAAATAATGAAATTGCTCATGGGCTTTGCCACTTAAAGGCAGACTCTTGAATGTTTTTCATTGTTGCGGGGAAGAAATGTAAGTCATGGCTGTTAATAGGCTTAGCACATTAACGACCTAATTGACTCCTGTCTGGTTTGGATTAACTTTTGTGCACAAGAGTTTAGAAACTAAAAAAAAAGTTAATCCTCTCTGAGACACAAAAGGTCTATTTGTAATGAAATTGTGTGGTGATGGTGATCTTGGGGCTCGCTTGCAGAGTTTTTCCCGGAAAAAGGTGTTTTCAAAGCCACAGAATTGCCACATTTAAGCATTTTCCATTCCTTACCTGTTTTTCTTGAATTTCTGTAACAAGAATCACCTTTAAAGATGCTTTTTTTTCCTTGATATTTTGTAATTCATCAGTGTGTAGCTTGATGTGGAGTTGTTTGGGATTCAACCAAAATACAAAGTATCACATACTGTTTTTTTAACTAGTTATTGAATGTGTGAGAATTTAAATAGAGCTAGCAGAACTCGGTGGAAAAATTTATTGGCAGGAGTGGTGGTCCTGTGATATCCAAACTTAAGTGATTGGGGGGGGGGAAAGAAAAACAAAA